>JAHBCN010014326.1:0-22786 GCA_019359885.1 Listronotus oregonensis
TCTTTTTAATGCCTCCCGTGTTTTTGGGGCCTCAAAATTAAGTATAACTCAAAATTAAAGTTTAACTAAAATTGGATACAGATTCAAACTGCCTCCAAATTGTAAAACCAAATTCAAGTTTTTCCAAATTTGGATCCTTACCAAATTTACGTTCAAACTGACGCCCAAACCCAAGTATAACTCAAACAATATAACCAAAATTCCCTTTAACGGGATTTTAAATTTTATCGGGGTTGATCCAGACTCTCAGCCCCCCTTACCTGCCGTGGGAAACACAACCTTTTTTAATTTATTTATTTAAAATTATAACCCTAATTTATGCCCGAAAATTTAAAACCCTTTTTTTAATTTTTAAATTTTAAAAACGTAATAAATTTTTAAAATATATGTAATTTTTTTTTAATTTTTTTGAGTTTTTTTTACCCCTTTTTAAAAAAATTTTTTTTTTTAAAATTTTTATTATTTTTTTTTTATTTTTTTTTTTTAATGAGTTTTAAAGTCAGTTTTTTTAATGCTTATATGCTAACTTTTTTTTTTTGTCGTGCACTGGTGTGTGACCCCCAAGCAAGCTCCTATAACTTTGGGGGACTTCCAGTTTGTGTCAAAGAAAACGGTCCCCAAACAAACTCACTATTCCCCTGAGCTGCGGGTATTTGCACGCACCTACAGTTTGCTTTGGCGTGAAGCTAACCTGTGCACGGTAAATTTCTTAATTTTCTTTTTCCCTTTTTGAGCAATTGGTGGACTCATAAAAGCCCCCTTTTTTTTTATTTTCTTTTAAAAAAAGTGCCTGGAAACCCATTCACCGGGTAAATCTGAAAGGCATTTTGAGGATTTTTTCAAAAAAAATTGCAATTGTAATTAACAAAAAAAAAAAAAAAAACCCATTTCTTTTTTTATTAAAACTCAAAAACCATAAAAAAACGGATTTTGCAAAAAGATCTTTGAAGAAAGGACATTTCTAAAAAAAACCCGGCTCTCGGAACTCTATCTCCCTTATTTATAATTTTAATTTAGCGCTAAAAAAAGGCCTTCGCGCGACATTTTTTTTAAAAGTATTTAAAAATTTATTGAAATTTAACGCTAGACTTAAAAAAAAGTCAGTTTAAAACAACTTTAGGATTATTTGTTTTTTAATTAAAATCGCTTGCTCTGCAAACCACTGACTTAATTTTAAAAAATATTTCAATTTCTTAAATAAAAAAAAAAAATGGTATTAATTTATACGATATAATAAAAAAAATAAATTCAAAATTATCGTAATTCATTTTTAAATTATGGTTTATAGGAAAATCAAAGGGTTTAAAAGCTTTCCTAATTTTTTTTTATCTTTTTTTTAAATTATTGCTTTTTTTTTTTTAGTGCATAAATTTTTTATTTTTTTCTATAATAACTTATTTTAAAAAAATTATAAAAAAACCCTATTTTAAACAAACTTTACATCTACAAACAACTGTTATACTAAATTGCTTTTGGGCAAAGGGGTTTCTTCAAGGGCGTTAAAAAACCCTTTTGTTGTTTTAACTTAACTTTTCGATCGCCATCCTTTCTTGGACATTGATAACAATAGTCAAGTCCCAAAGTAACGCAGGTGCGGTCAGTTTTTAAACACTACATATCCTATATTAACATAACGGTTTATCGGTGTTCCATTTTTGTCGGGGTTTTTATAAGTTAATACTCAGAACTTTATCGAAAACCCTAAACCATTTTTTTAATAATTAAAATATGTTAACCGGTTATAAGGCGTCTTATCAACTCTTTAAAAAAACCCCTGTAAAGGTTTTAAAGTTATAAAAAACGTACCGATTTTAAAAGGTTCTGGTGCAGTCAGATCTGAAGAAACCCAAAAGATTTTGGGGTTTTAAAAACAATTTGAATAAACAGGGTTGTTTGCTTCATAAGTTAAGAGCTGATCCCCAACCCCCCTAAAAAGACTTTTTTACCGACTTTAAGTTACTCCCCAACAAGCTCCTCTATAAGGTGAAAGGGATTTTTAAACCCCACTCTTTTTCCCCTTCCCTAAATCCTTTTTCGGATCATGTTAATGTATAACCAAAATTTGAAAAAAAAATTCTCCTTAAGAGTCGGGGGAAAATCAAAAACTTCTTTGGTGCTTTTAAAAGTTTTTTTTTTGGGGATTGAATGAGACTAAACTATCAGCTCAACCATCAACCTCATTATGCAGTTGGGAAAAAAGTCAGATACTCAGATATGGCAACTGCATAATGCCCTTTTTTTTATTTTTTTTTTTATTTTAATTTAAGATTTAAAGTGTTGTTTTAAAAAAGGTTAATGGGGAAATCGGTCTTTAAAGTTTTCAGTGATGATGAAAGAGAAGGTTTTGTCACTGGTTTTTTAAATAAATCTCCCAAAGGATTATTTTTTCAAAAAAAATATTTGGTCATACTTTAAATAAAAAGTTGCGTCTTTTTTCCCCAACATAATAAAAACATGGAAAATACAAATTCCCACATGGTACAATCTTTTTTTTATTTAAAACCCCAGGAAATAAAACCCGATATCCTTGATGTCTCCTTTAAATGAAGTAATGGTGTTTTACTTTCAACAAGATGGCCCCCCTACCTAAAAGTTCTTTGAAAAAAAATATTTAAATAGACTCTAAAAACCGTTGTATAGGAACACATGGATCTATAAGTGACCACTATGATCTGGATCAACCTTCAGATTTTTCTTTTAAAGGAGTTTTTAATTTTTTAAATATTATATAAATTATAATAATAATTAAATTTTTTTAATAAAATTAATTATAAAAAAATTAATTTATATTTATATATATATATATATATATATATATATATATATATATATATATATATATATATATATATACTTAAAAAAATTTTTTTTCTCAAATTTTTTAATTCTTTTATTTTTCTTCAGTGGTTTTTTTTTTTTTAAATTGAAATAAAAAGGGTTTTTTATTTTTTTTTAATTTATTCACAAACGTTTTGCTTGTTTGGCCTTTTTAATTCAGGAGGAAATCCATTTAAAATAAAAAGCATATATTTAAAAAAAATTAAATTTACATGACAAACCAAAAACTATTAAAGAAAAAACCTTGTAAAAATTCATGTTATACGGTTAAAATATTATAAAAAAAAATTGTAATTTTTTAAAAAATTTATAAAGATTTGGGGTTCTTTCTAATTTTTAGGTTTGTCATGAATTTTTTGGGGTTTTAATTTTTTTTTTTAAATGGTTTTCCTATGGCGGGGGGGCCCCGGGCTTTTTGAAAAAATTAAAAATGAACCCTTTTTTTTTTTTAAAAAAAAAAAATAAAAAAAAAAAGTATATATTTTTAATATATATATATATATATATATATATATATAAAAATAAAATAATAAAAATAAAAATAATATATTTTTATTTTTTTTAAAAAAATTAAAAAAAACCACTTTTTGGGAGTTTTTTTCCCTAAAAATTTTAAAAAATTTTATATGGAAAATTATTTTAGTTAAAAAACCTTTAAAACAAAGGGAATTAAAAATTAAAATAATACAATTTTTTTTTAAAACATTCAACTTCTGTTTGGGGAAAATGAAAAGGCTGGCCGAATATGATGGTCTACAACTTGGGGGTTTCAAAGTTCTAGCTGTGGTAAAATTTTATACTCCTATAACATTTAATGAATTTTTACAACCAGTTCGATTACCATTTTATGAGAATAAACACGTAAATCTTACAGGTAAGTCTTTTTATCTGGTACTCAATAATATGGATTCAAACAATGCTTTACCAATGTGTTCATAGTTTTGTGACGGATTCATTTTCAGTATGTTTTCTTTGGGATCCCCCCTTACTATTTTTTAAAAAAGGGGCCTCTTGGTCCAGGCCCGGGGGGTATAACGAACTGAGCTGCTCAGCCCTATTAACCCCTATGAACTTGCGGATCACCTGCAAAAAAAAAGAAAAAAAACCCCTAAAAAAACCCAAGAATCAAAAATATCAACCTACGTTTCGGTGGAAGTGGCCACCTTTGTCAAAATGAAAAAAAAAAAATATATTAATTTTAAAAATTTAGTTTTAAAAAATTTAAATTCTGATATTTTTTACTTTCCTGATGTTGTGTCATAAATAGCATTAAGTTATTGCACTGGTATATTTATAGTATTTTAAAAGGCAAAAAAGGTGGTATGGTGTTTTAATTGTTTAAAGTTTACCTGAATTTACTTAAGCATCAGGCATAGCTAACCTATATGATTTAAAGTATATTAATTTGGAAAAAAAATTTAAAATTAATTTTATTTTAAAAACAGACGTAAATTCTCTGGTTTGATAGGTTTAAAAATAAATTTTTATTTTTTGCATAAATTATTTACTTAATATGTCTAAAATATGGTGGTAAAGTGATTTTTAAAATTCGAAGCCATTATGAAGATACTGCAGTTAGAAGAGGCGGGTGTTTGAAGCGCTGAGCTAAACGCTGAAAGTACTGCCCTTGATACCTGAGACAAGTTTAAAAAAAAATGTGTAGTTATTTACGTCGTAAAATTTATTTTAGTCTTGGTATCGAAATTAATGGTATGTTAAATTTTTATAGCATATCTGTACTTGAAACTTCAAACGCGTTTTTCTTAAAACTATGTTTTTGAAACTTTCCTTCATCATATCTTGAACAGGGCTCGACGATTTACTTTAAATTTATAGGGTTGACTCAACATATACCGAGTGACAACGAAATCACTACCCGTTTATTTTCTTGAATGAAAACATATGGCTTTCAAATTTTGAGATAATATATTATATCATAAGGTGCCAATTTTGGATATAATAACATGTGCTTTATTTCCGGTTTAACCGGAAACGACATCAATTTTGATTTTCGTAATGGAACACCCTGTATATTTTTTGGTATTTGATTCTACGGATATTTCTGATAAAAATCTTTATTATATCCCATATCTATCTCTGCTTGTTTTTGAGAAAATGGCCATTGAAGATGTCCAAACTACCGCACATTATGCAGGTTTAGGGGAAAACAAATAAATATTATAAAAAATTATTATGTTTAATTTAATTCTTCCTGTAGACACCATCTGTGGAGTTCATAATAAAACTACTTCCGGCTTTACCGGAAGTACTGCGAAAATTGACTTTTCTAATAAAAAATTTACATGTCATTCCTGATATAAAATCTCTATTATATCTTATATCTATCTTTATTAGTTTTTGGGAAAAAGGGGGATTGAAATGTTCAAACGACTGCACATTATACAGTTATAGGGGCAAACAATTTTCTAAAAACTAACAAAATAGGTATATGATATAATATAGATTTTATATTAGTAATGAGCCGTAGAATACAAATTTTAAAAAATATACAGGGTGTTGCATTAAAATTTTTGAAGTAACATTATTAGAAAAGTCAATTTTCGCGGCACTCCGGTAAAGCCGGAACTAGTTTTATTATGCCCAACAGATAGGGTCTTTAAAACAATTAAATTAAACATATAAAATTTATAACATTTATATGTTTTCCCATAAACCGCATAATGTGCGGTCGTTTGGACATCTTCAATCCCTTTTCTCAAAAACAACGGGATAGGTATATAATATAATAAAGATTTTATATCAAAATTTCGTAAATCAAATTCGAAAAATATACAGGGTGTTTCTTTTGAAAATATCAAAATTGATGTCGTTTCCGGTTAAACCGGAAGTGATAAAAAATGTTATAATATCCAAAATCGGCATCTTATGATAAATATGTCATCCTAAAATTTGAAAGCCATATGTTTCATTCAAAAAAATAAAGTGCTGAAAAGATTTTGTTGTCACCCGGTATAGACCTTGGGAAAGAACTATTATCACCCCAATATTTAATTTCTATTTTTTTAACAAAAAGTTTACAAAACATACATGAAATTTGAAATTTTTGTTCCGAAGTCTGGCAAAAATCCAAGTGTTAAAATGTCTTTTCATAATAGTTCATTTCATGTATTAAAGCTTGAAGATTAAAACGCTGGCGATTTTTTGTTTCAAATAAGCCAATTAGCTAATTTCGTGGAAAGTAAGGGTCCATTTTTTCGAGGAAGGTGTCTTTAGAGCGCTATAACTTTGGTTCTAATGAATATTTTTAGCTATTAATTTATATGTATACTCTTAAAATACTTTTAAATAAAAAATAAAAACTTCAAAGTTCTCATTGGTCCTCACAAAAAAATCCCAAAAAATGCACAAAAAATAGACCGTCAAACCAGAGACCCCCCTTACTATTTTACCATCATTAACAATATGACAAAATCCTGAAAGCTTACAACTGAATTTTGTTGTTATTTATGGCTGACTTTTCGTTAATTTTGACTATGTCAAAACAAATACATTTTAATAACAACAATACTATATTAAATTAATTATGCGAAATTTTCCTACAGAGTATCCCTTTACTTTAAATTAGTAACAAAAATTTTTTCCTTGATCCAGAATATTTTAAGAAAATCATCCCCGCCTTTGGCCAAAATAATTTTGAAAATATTCGTGACGTTAAAAAAATTCCAGTGATAATTTAAGCACCAGGGTTAAGTAAATATTTTTTGTAGGTAGATATGTAAAATTGGTTGGATGGACCTCAGTTACAAAGTTAACAGGAAGAGAGCAATTTCTTCATAAGAGTTATCTGCGCGTTCAATCAGAAGTACATGTTGGAAGATTTTTAAACCCTTGGGTAAAGAGTTTCTTTGTGTACCGCACCACAGTACTTATCACCCTGCAATGGTTATTATGGGGGCGCATTGATATAAAATATATTATATGGTTTAACCTCTTGTATTGGCAATATCAGATATAGTCTTAGTGCCATCCGTATTTGCAAAATAACAGATTATGAAAATTTTATTAAAACTGCAATTGTGTTAGAGAAATTTTGTGAACGATCAAATAATATTTTTTATTGTAACTAACTTAGTACTTGCTTTAAATAAATTATGTTTATAATATTTTTTTAATATAGTAAATGCGATCTGGCTTTATTAGTCGTTTGATTTTTAATGCAACGAAATACTTGAATCTGGAGGTAGTAAGAGAATTACATATGAGATTTTTAAATCAAATTTAAATTAAACTTAAGCTTGGTGCATTGATATAAAATGACATCTGTTATCTACCAAAATTATCATTTTTATCAAATGTCTCAAAAAGGGCAAAAATGTATTTACATGTATGAAATTTGAGTTACCTACGATATAGCTGTTTTTTTCGATAGTTGGACGGGGTTATATTTTGCGATTATTACATGTCCAATTTTATTTTTACTTTTAAATTGAGTATAAAATATGTTTCTTAATAGGTTCGACAATGTAAAATGCAAAAAAAAATAAAAAACAAAATTCTAAAGGCTATAGATCAATAACTCCTACAAGACAAGGACACAGTGCTTAATTGAAAATTAGCTGTGACGTAGTCAACTGCTGATTAAAGCTTGAACGGTTAACAAAGTTGCCAAATAAACAAATTTATAGTTAAGATTATTGCATTTGCAATAATGTAAAAATATTATCGATAAAAAAAACCTGTACATTTTTGCTAACAACTAATACCAGTTGTAATCTAGTAAACCATACCAGACCTAGTACCTAAATTGTTAAAAAATATGAGTTGACCAACGGAAAGTTTGAACAGTATTTATTAAAAGTATGAGTTATTTTACTACGTAATTAATTAAATATAAATATTTTTAAAGATAATCCATTACGCACTAACCCAAATGGATCTTAATTTTTATTATTTTTATAATATGATTAAACATCAAGACCTCACGCTAGAGACATTTGGCAACGCCGCCAAGCAATGGGGAGAAACGATAGAAAAGTGTTTGTCGCCATATTGACAAGTGAATGAACCCGCTTCTTTTTAGATCGGTATTATTGATTTTTTAGTAAGTTTTTCACTAAATAAAGCGTTCCGAAACTATTAAAAATGCCAAATAAATGCTGCGTGCCGGGGGCAACAGAAATTATGATAATGGGCCGAAAGTGCGCGTATTTCGGTTTCCCAAAAATATTTATCAATAAATGTAAATTAAACGAAAGAGCAAAGAAGAAAAAAGAAAAGAACTAGGTAGATAAAATTAACTTTTAACAAGCAATTATGGCAAGCAAATGTGAATATTTTGAGCATAAAAATCTCACAGAATATCAGACTTTCGAGGGGTTTACTTTTTATTAAAATCTTTTAATGTAGGCGAAGATTGGTTTATGACAAATGAGAAAAGCAAAATAAGCATATTGAAAATAAATCATTCACTGGGTCCTTGTATTACTTGGGCTATTGTCATTTCTAAGGATTTACAAGTTAATTCATATTTACATGGACAAATTTAAACTATTGAAGTGAAAAAAGTTAAAATTAAAACTTCCTTTATGACAGATAGTTTGGTTTTCCTTTGTACGATTGATAATACCGTAATCATTTTGCCAGATTCTAACCAAAATACCCAACATAATGCGGACGGAGATAAGGATTTTTTAAATATAAATATTGTTCTAAAGTATTAGAAGCTAGTTGCCTTTTTAAAGCAAAAGAATAAAGGATATCGACCGGAAAAGTCTAAAATATTGAGAAGAGAACAAATCGACAAATTTTTTGCAGAAGCCCCGGATAAAATATATTTTATGCAAAAAGTAGCCGCAAATTTCGGTGTATTTGGAGTCTGTCATCGAGAAGAAATGTGTAATTTGACATTTAATAAGATCGAAGATTTGGGAACTTCACAAATTGTGCATATACCAGACACAAAAACTAATGTGCAAAGAGCCTTTGTAATTAGTGGAACCTTGTCTATGAACTATTATACGAAGTGCATAGTCCTTTGTCCAGTAAATATTAATCATTCAAGAGTTTTTATAAGATGCTTAAAAAATAAATGTGCCATAAGTCCAGTACAGTAGCAGAAGGTTATATAGAAGACCGGCTACAAAAGAAAAAGAAAATTGCTGATCAAATTCTGTCCTAAACTTTGGTGGATGACATTGCTTCCTGCCCGGGTACATATCTTGCCAAAGTATATTGTGGAACAACCACCAATGAGATTGGCCATGAAGTTTCTTATTCTAATTGTATTTTTAGTAATTGTATTTTTAATTAAATAAATCATTGATTTTAATTACGTTTCTCTAATTTCTTATCTGTGTTAAAGTAAATCAGTTTTAGCACAAGTGCTAAAAGTAATAAAATTACTTTTAATGTCCGACTGGTATATTATTTGACAAATAATAATATTATGTCAAAGTCAGTTAAATACGAAATATTACCATAGGGCGTTATTAAAAAGAAATAAAGTCCTAGGGCCTACAAATTTACCAATAAATAAACAATAAATTATCTTTATTTAGGCATTACGAAAATACAAACATACTTACACAATATACTTATCATAATAAAAATTATTTTTTAAAGTAAAACGTACAACTTTTAACCTGACCGGAAAATTCCACATTTTCATACCCCACCGCAGTTGCTGTGTTACTTGAAGTAATACTTTTCCCAACTACAAGGGAAGCATTAGCCAATTTGGAGTTTTCACTATCATCCACGTACCCTCGTGCTACCGAAGAACTCTTCCAGCCTCCTAACCTCATTAAGCTCTCGGAACTACCTCCCGCATCAGAATGAACTGTTGCTGCTGTACGTCTTAAACAATGACCTGTGTACGCCTTAGCATCAGGTAAACCCAAATATGTAGCAATCTTAAAGGGTATATTTCCAAATGTATTTTTACCTATAGGCTGCACAGTACATCGTTCATCACGATAGCACAAAAAACCTATCAATAGGTGCACTTTTAGGTCGCAAAGACACATAGTCCCGAATTAACTTTGTTGCGGACATTTCACTGTCATCAATAACCAAAAAGCTCCTTGCTTGCCCATTTTTACTTTGTGGAATGTCAATAAATATATGCTGATCCATATCACGCACATCGGAAAACTTCATTTTCATAAGCTCGTCTCTTCTACAAGCTCCGAATACACTTATCACTAATGCAACTTTATCTGCCAAATATTTTTTTGTCGGCGCTTCCTTCAAAAAAGTTATAACTTGTTCGTGAGTCAGAACCTTCGACTTTTTAGGCTAATAATTTCTCCCAAGTTGCTTTAGGAACTGTTGCAGAGAAATCAACTTTTCATTGCTTCTTATCTTCTTGTGAACTATTAATTCTTTACGTAACATTGAAAACTTTGTCCAAAGGGAATTTGGAGAATATGACTCTGACAAATCATAAAAATAAGCCATCATCCACACGGTCCATGCAGTGTTCCGTCAGCCAGGCCTCAAAATGGAAATATTCTTTCTCGTAAATCCGCCTAGTTTTTGTCTCAGCTTTAGCAGCTAAATATCTTGGGGGAGATGGTTATTTTCCACTACTTCGGACATTTTTATGCCTCCATCGCAAAATTATTTTTTATGTGCTGTCTTATTGATAAAGAACTTACAACCATGGTTACCACAATTACGTTTAGACAATTTTTTCAGGTAAATGCTAGTACTTGATTTGGTTTAAACTAATACATTCAAAATTAATTCAAATTTTTCTCATTTAAAGAATATTTAGTCGGACATTAAACCTTAAATGCACCACGGGTATTAAGGATAATAACGCTTTCGGTCAACGTATATCCCTCGGGCCAAAGGCCCTCGGGAAACACACCATCGACCTCAAGCGTTATTATCCTTATAATACCCTTGATACCTTAATAACTATAACAACAGTGTCATGAAGTGACATTTTAGACACTGACAGAATGTATTAAAAATCAAACTTTTACTGACGTTTATAGAAAAAAAAAATCATAATTTTAAGTTTTTTTTTAAATTGCCTTTTTATTTCATGATTTCTAGTTTTAACCTTAACCTGGAATATGTTTTGTTTATAAAATACCAATAGGTTTGTTTTAAATATTTAAAGATTTTGTTGAATTTGACCAGGCTCTTAAGAAACTTTTCCTTTGACAACACATCCGTAGCGCGTATCAATATACGCCAGGCCATTACACCTACACGTATTATTCCATATCATAAAAACGTCCTAATCGGTTTTGATAAAATCTGTACTGTTTTCTAAGTTAAAGTATATTTCTATGGTGGGTGGGCAAACGAGTATAAGTCAAAAATTGTCAATTCGAGAAAACGGGGTTAGAAAAATTTAGGCGTTGGAAATTTCATAATTTTATACTTTGTTTGGTGAAATAGCCCTTTAATATTCACGAAAGCTTTACATCATTTAGTTTTAAGAGTGCTTCCATGGTTTTTTCATATTATTTTCTGATATTTTGTTATTTTAGAGGCCAAATAAATGAGTTATACTATTTTGATTAATAAAAAAACTACTTGTACTAATATGACCATAGAAAAAATGCAGAATATACTTGAAAATTATATTTATTTCAAAATAAAAATGACAAATCTGTTCTAACTAGGACCAGATATAAATTGGCAAACAAAATTTTAGTCTTCATCAAACTCGACAACATCAGGGTAGGTGTTCTTTGCTGTTTCACTTGTAGGCAAATCAAGATAAAATTGTCTAAAGGGTGGTGATATCAAAGGCAATAGTTGTATTAAATCATTTTTCTTTTCTTTTGATATTGGTACTCTTTGAGAGTAGCATTTTTTAGGTGATAATATATCATTTTTTCCACGTCTAGCAAAACATATTTCTTGAAAATCCTCCTCATTAGATAGGCTTTTCTTGAAAAATAATGTAGCGTATTCTTTGGTATAGCGTAACCATTGAACGCTATGCCATTTAAAGGGGTTTTCAGAAGAATCTTTCTTTCGCAAAATTAATGAACTTTTATACAAATCAGCAAAGTCTATGAAACTTTCGAAAGTTAACTCCTTGACCAGAAACTTTCTTTTCTTGCCCACGCTTCTTACGAGTTGATACCAATCGTGTGGATGAAAAATATCAGTACCCAATTTTTGTTTTTGTTTTTCTATTAGTGCATGGTCAACATCGCACTCCATATGGCTATGGCCACTAACCATAAACTTGTGGTCAATTGTTTCTAATGACTGTTTCTGTTGCATTAAAGTTAGGAACATTGCAGCCACGTGCGAGTTTTTATTCTGGCCACCACATGTATCGGAGTACAGAATAATGTGTTTTACATTATCTGGTAGTGACAGCAGCTCCGTAAATATACATGTAGCAATCTGGTTTCCTCCGCGTCCTCCCTCCGCTTCATGCCACATGAAACAAGTGACAGCACCATTTTCCATATCATGCATAGTGAAGTTGAATGTCCATAATTGCCTTTTGTAGAACGAAACACTTGAATTAACAAAGGGTGTGGCAAGACATTGTTGTAAATCAAAAGAATAACATTTCACACCCTCGTTTTCTTTGGCAAATTTTTTGTCAGTATCCTTTTGAATATATGCTTTGTCCGCTTCAAGAAGGTGAATGTCTATTTCGTTTTGTACATTTTCTTTGTCATTTTCACCAGTTTCTTCAGCCACCTTCATTTGCATTTGTAATATATCGCATTTGTGACATGTATCGACCTTCGGTTTCTTGAAAGCCAGCTTCAGCTTATGAAACTCTGTCTCATAAATGCGTCTAGAAACTATTTTTTCCCTATTTTCACAATATGCGTCATACATTTTTTGTAGCGTTAAACTGGGAGACAGATATTTCTTATCGTTCGTCCTCCTCGTGTAATGAGATTCATGGGCAGGGAATGATTTAATGTGATCAATTGCTTCTTGTAACAACTCTTCAGAGTGTTTATTCAGTGGTTCATGGCGACCTCTGTTGTCAGACTTCACAATTCCAGATACAGAAGCCCGAGAGTTTTTTAGAGCAAGGGTAACAAACATTTGTGTTTCATCCAATACTTTCATGAAGCATCCTCGACAAACCTTTACTTTTTCTCCTCTTATTTTAAAATAAAATGAATGACTGACATTACGATTTCTGGATTTACCATCGTCTTCAGTTCGTCTTCTTTTCACAGCTGTAGCCTTTGTATCCGAATTATTTGCAAGATAGCAAACCCTTCTATCTCGACTTCCAAGACTCCAATAGTCCTCGAAGATTGCTTGTCTTGTATATTCAGGAATTCTCTCCCGACATTTCAATCTACAATCTGGAAGAATTTTCATTTTTCTTTGCCTGACTTCTTTTCCTTTTGAAGTAATATAATTTTGTCACGTGTTCCTTTTCAGTGTCTTTCATGTCTTTTTTTTCTTGTGAAAGGGCCATCTACTGATCTTTTTTCTTAGGTTGTTTATCTTGCTCTTTGTTTTCAAAATTTCGTTTTTCAAGTAGATTATTTTTAATTGCTGATAATGGAATGTCGTCATCGCTTGAACTATCAGAGTTTGGAATATATGTTTTATCTTTAATGCTATCATCACTATAAAATTCATTTTCATATTGCAGGACGTCATTTTGTTCTACTAAAGGTACTGAAAAAAATTAATATGGGGTATAATAGTGTTTTCTTAATACGTTAAATGAAGAAAATACCTGGGGAAGATGACTGATAATCCCTACTACACCCTGGATCCAAAATCACATTACGTTGTTGATTTTCCTGTTTTTCGTTTATTGGCATATCTACAAAATTTACAACACGATGTTACTTGACAAGTAAACTTTGAATAACCAAGGCATGCACAGAATATGACAATGACACCGAGAAATTTGCTGGTGTCAATATTATACCACAGCAATGTACCACCGTTATAAAAACTGTGAATATATTGAAAAAGCACATAATAATCAAGACGTCAACTAAAAATCCATTTATTTAACTAGTAGTGAAAATTAACTGCGAACAAAATATTGGTGGTTATGATCAATCTGTTTTTGAATCTGAATATAGAAGACGGTCGTTCTGATACTTTAATTTTCAGCGACCATTAGGCGGTGAATTTTAACTATAAAAAAAAAGATTTATGATCTGAAAAGCATTCTTACCAATATTATCGTCAAAAATAGGAGACTTAGCAATATGGTAATTGTCGCTGTATAACTCAATATTTGATAAAGTTGGACTAGTTGGCTTTTCTAATATCAATGGTGTTAAACCTAAAATCTCAATTTAAGTTTTATTTTAATCACACATTATAAGAAAAAACTTACCTAAATCCATTCTAGCTAGTTCTACTAATTTTTTGGATCTATTGGAGAACATTTTTAAACAATTTTGAACACAAAACTCTCGAACACCACCGAAAATTTGCTAAAATTTCGGCTTATGAAAACAAATACATAACCTCAAATCTAATGTCAAATGATACAAACAGTATAAGTCAATAGTTGATGAGTAGTATAAGTCCACTTGTACTATTTATTTCCTGTAATTGGCGTTGGTCAAACTAGTACAGTGCCTTCATTAATGTTTGTAAACCACGTAACCACGCGATTTTGGTTTGTAAAAGTGGCTCCACTGCTTGGTTTCTTTCCTATTTACAATGTTGCCACGATGAAAAAAAGTTCATAAAGTTTTTGCCGACATTTATTTTTTTCTGTGACAATTTACCAGCTTCTAAACTCCGAACAAAGCAAAAAATGTGTAAATCATTATTACTTATTATAATAACCTCCTAAAATGTTAAAATTCCAAAAAAATCAGAATCAGTGCAGGTTAGTGGTTCAAAGAACACACCTTTTATGAGGAAAAATATTAGTGTTGGCAACACAGCAAGATCTGTTTCGACAGTAGACTTGACTGACACTACTGACAGACCATTGTTGGCGTTAGCGGTATTTGGTTTTTGGATAGTTTATTTTGGAAAAGTTTTAGATTTTTTGGATCAAATTATGTTTGAAAACGAACCTTACAAGCTTAAAACAGTTCTTTTCAGAACTACTTTGCATATTTCGAGTTTTAAAGGTAAGTTACATGTGTTTTTGTTATTGAGGTTACGTAAATAAAACTGTTTTGTTTACTTTTAGAAAATGTTTAATGTGGACTGTGGAACAAGATGCCTTTATAATAATGGCACATTTTAAAAGTGCAACTCGGATGGCACTTGGTCATATTCTTTCCAAAGTTGCATGGACCAGTTTAGAGAAAGGTTTCCTGACAATCTTGTTGAGTACGAATCATTTGTCCATCACAGACTTTTGCTAATCAATGGTTTTGAAAACAAGAATTGCATTTGTAAGGGCAAGTTCACTGGAAGGAGAAGTTGTCTACTCAGTCCGGTAAAGATACTATTTTAAATAAAAATTGAAATTAATGTTTACAGTGCCATATTTTTTTTTAGAAATGTTTGTTAGTTCTTGCCATAAAGCACTAACCAAAAACTTGGAAATGCATCCATATAAGGTCACAGTATTGCAAGAATTCCTTTCACCAGATTTTAGAAAGAGGGTGCAGTTTTGTCAATGGTTTGATAAGATTCTTAACAATGAATGATGTTTTGGACCGTACTTTCTTCTCTGATGAAGCGTGGTTTCATTTGCCTGGTTAAAATAATTGGAATTTTTTGTACATTGTTTTATCTTAATTTCTTTTAGCATGTAATAATTCTCCTAATTTTTTTTATTATGTAACTTAAGTAGTGTAACTTAATAATGTAAAAATAAATCTAAGTCATGTCCATCATTTTAAGTCAAGTAGTTTTATTTAAATAATATGAATAAACTGTGTAAACTAAGAGTTAATGTGACTTGAATTTTCCTATTAAGTTTAAATTGACTAAAATCCAAAGGTATAATAAAATATATTAACGGACCTTCGCTAAACCCAACAAAATCAAGGGAACATGGCACCAAAATAGGTCTTACGAGGGATTTTTTGAGCAGTAAGATGGATTCAAATGCGGTTTCTTGCATTCGAATTGTATAAACATATAGAAACTTTGTCAAACAAATTTAATTAATGGGAAAGAAATAACTGCATTTTTGCATTAGAAAAATGCATTTTCGAAATGCATCTTAAAGTTTGCAACTATAAAAAAATTATAACTAGGTAAATAATGATGCAAATGGGCTCGAATTTGTTACTCGGGGGTTTTCGAGGTCGTTGAACACTCATATGATATTGACAAGGGCCTGGGGAGTACCTGGTGCGCGCTAAGGATGGTGTAAACGTCGTCTTCTAAAGTTTTACAACATATCCTGCCAATGTCGGTCCAACTGTCGTAAAACTCCACTAGACCACGTTTACACTATTCTTAGCGCGCACCAGGTGCTCCGTAGACCCTTGCCAATCTCATAGTCAGCATGTCAGCGACCTTGAAAACTCCCGAGTAACAAATTCTTATTTTTATCATTATTTACCTAGTTATACAGTTTTTATAATTGCAGACCTTAAAATGTAATTTAAAAATGATTTTTTTAACGCAGAAATGCAGGTTTTCATTTTCCAATAATAAAATTTGTTCACAAAGTTTGTAGACGTTGATGCGAATCGAATGCAAAAAACCGCATTCAAATCCATCTTACTGCACAAAAAATCTCTCGTTTCCTTGACTATAATTTTTTGTACCTAAATCTAGCAAATTAAATTATTGACAAACAAGAGACTCAAAACTAAATGCATACAAAAATTATCCAAAAAGGCTGTAATAACTTGGTTCAAATTACAATTACTTGAAAAAATGATAAATGGTAAATTTTCTAACCTTAAAAAAAATATTTTTGACATTTAAAATATCGATTTTAAAATGCCCGGCGCTCCCGGCGCCAATGAACATTTCTAGGGATATTTTATTAAATTTTGTGCAACCTCTGAATAGGCAACCCGCAACATTTTTGATCACGTGGTTTACAAACATTAATGAAGACCCTGTACATCTCAACTTGTACTATTATGCTCACCAGAAAGTGTAAATTCTTGAGGTAGACTGTTTAAATCAATGGTCGTAATATTGGGTTCTTTGGAAATACACTTATACTGTATGGACCTATGGATGCAGCTACCTAAATTGTGATGAAAATCGACTTAAACTAATATTCGCAAAATTTTGACTTATACTCGTTTGCCCACCCACCATAGATTTAAGCCAATAAAAGAAGAATGTTTACAATTCGATTATTAATTTCGGAGAAACCCTACATACATACATACAAACCTACACGCGTACATACAAACAAATATAAATACACTTTATAATTTCGTATATTTGTTTGGAATTGGGAGGCCTTGATAGTTTGTTATATGTTAATATTCTGCAATTCCATTTATATTACATACCTAAATACGTATCAAACTGATAAACTCCTTTTTTTGAAGTCGGTTAAAAGGAATTTATTGAAACATATGTTTAGAAACAAACAATAAATAGGTTCACGAAGATAAAACACAATTAAGGATATACCAACAATAAGCAAAAATCATGAGCAAAAAAAAAATCGCTGGTCAATCAGCCGGATGCTTGCTTTTCACCAGGATCAAAGCAACCGTTAAAATAGTGGTGGTCCCAAACAATCCCAAGTTTCGTTGGAAGAGTAAAAAGATCGTGTATTAAACCATCACCTATAGGTTGGAACGGGTTCAACTGATTGGTTACGCGTGACCGTACTATAAACGGGTATTTGCGGTGTTGGAATGCGCATTTTGTGTCTTAAACTAACTAGGGCCAACACTAACCCGCGACCTCATGTTGTTTTTGCCCCTTTGCATGTACAGAGTGGGCATTTTATTAGGGTCCTATACATTTTCTCAGAAACTGCAAACTTAAAAAAAAATATTTGGACAAAAGTTTCTTGAAATAATTTATGCTTTTAACTAATTCCACTTTCACATATACAGGGTGTTCATTTTGTTGGCCACCGGTGTACACTTCCTTATTTTAAATGGAACACCCTATATATTATTAAATATTTAGATAGCGCCTCCAAAGAAGAGTTCAAGGATATATAACAGTATGGGTCTGTATCGCGACGTTTTGGATTTATTGAAGTTTTTCTTTAATTTTTGGCCTATTTTTAAATAAATACAATAAATATTTCTTTTTTTAAAATTTGTTGACGTAAAGAGAATAACAAAAACATATTTTATCTATATTAGCTGGCAAACTTTTTAAAAAATTTAAAAATGTTACAGTGTTGCCATGTTTTTCTATCATAAAATTTCTTGGATTTTTTAAATGCAACCTCCTGTATGTAATACCAAATCTACAAAAAGAATTAAAAGACCTTTTTAACGATGTATTACAACATGGGTCTGCGAGTCACAGTTTCGAGCTTATGGATGATTGTCTTCAGGAAAAATAATATTTTTCTTTTTCCACCCACACTACACCCTACGGGGTAGAGAGAGGCATAATCCACCGTCAATTTTAAACTGAGATCGTTACTGCGTTTTATTTTTATTTATTTTTTTTTGATGGGCCTGGCTGCGGCTCAGGATCTTCTTGGATTTCAATATTAAATTGTTGAGAGAGAAGTGGAAAAGTAAGTGGAGTCATTGTTGGCGGTCCGCCTTTAAAATAATTTTCTTTAATTAATTGAGGAATTTTTATTTTGTTGCTGCGGGTCTCTCCAGAACAATGAAGGCATGCTGCGGAATATTTAAACTTTTGTTCTCAAGCGGTTACTTGCGTCTTTCATACCTGCATAGAATTCTCTTAAATGTACACTTAGATAACAAAATATTTTTAAAAACAACAATTCATGATGAAGTTTTTCTTCCATAACTACTAAATAACAATTTTGAAATGTCTATAATAAAAAAAATTATTATAAAAATAATAAGAAATTAATTTAAAAAATATGCCATATCATAGATATAAATTTATACTTATCAATAGGGAAAATTAGTGTTCATTTCACAGCGCTGTAAGGTCCAAACTAATAAATATAATAAAAAAAGTATATAATAAAAATTATTTGTTGAAAAGCACTCTATAAAAATGCTTTAATGTAATTTTTTTTAATAAAAAAAAATAATTATGGCGTTTTTGTTATGTTTGATTTTGCAACAAAAAGTTACTGGACTAAAATTATAGAAGATTTAATTTTAAATAATTTTTTTTTGTTTGATCAATAGTTTTCCTGATAAATGCTAAAAACAATTCCACGCCCTTTTTTCAACATTGCGGCCGAAGTTGGAAGGTTGTGACACTACGGATTTTATGCTGGACATTGGCGTAGAACTGAGGTGAAAACGAAAAACTGCTTTTATTCCGACGAACAAAATTTATATTTCAAAAATATAAATGTAGTTCAATTATTGAAATTAAAAATTAAAGCGACATCACGACGATGGCGTACCTTTTCAATGGTACTTACTACTTTAAATATTTTAAAAATGAGAAAGAAAATAAAATGTTGTAGAAAATACTGATGCCCGCTAATTTATTATAATTATGAGTACTTACTCTATTTTTAAATACACGATATTAAATTATTAACACCTTTTTCTTTAATAATACCCATCTATATTACGACGTTTATAAAATTTTATGAGCAAGTAACGAAGTTTGGGGTTTATAATTATTTTTTATCTTGGAACACTCCGCGAACGCTGAAGCCTAGTATTAACGCACTGTGGGTGTCTAAAGTGTGGTAAGAGGGAGTTTATTCACAAGAGATTTAAATTCTGCAGGTAGCAGGTTCCATAGTCTTGACACTCTAGGGATGAAGGAACGAAGAAAGCGGGAAGTTCAGGGCCTCTCTAGCTGAAAAAAGATGCACACAAGTTGCACTACGTGTTGCTCTGTTGGGGGTTGTCAGAGAAAGAATTATACTGGCCAACTCCTCTAAGCAGAAGCCGCGGAAATACCTATAGGTAAAGGAAAGACAGATTTCCTACAGCCCGTCGGTGGGCAAGGGAAGGAAGCTTTACTATAAGTGCAGAATCAGAAATGGGTTTTTAGAAGGCACCTTGAAGATCTTTAGATTATAAAATATCCAACTTCAGATCAGATACTGGAAGCCATAGAATAATACCTTTTATTTTTAGGAATTTATGACGGTGTTTTTGTATTACTTTATAAATATATAAACTTGTCTATTAATCCTTAATTTATTTTATTTTAAAAACTAATAATGTTACTTTGAAAAACTAGTTATTTATTTACTTACGGACCATTACAGCATCTTGATATTGCAGAACAATGGCAATATTTTTCATTTTGGCAATAAAATGAATTATTTTATGTAAAAATGTGAATACAGGTTTATTGCTACGAAAATAAACTTTATTTGTTTCACAACTACAACACTACAATACATTTACAATTGCAACAATTAGATAAAATGCAACTGAAATTTTTACATTTTGAAATAGATATGGAAGAAAAGAACATAGTACTTAGTGGTATTATTTAATAATATTTTGTGGTATACTACATTTCATATTCTAAAACATAAAAATCATTTAAACATTAAAATCCTACTTAATACAAACACAAAAATATAATTTATAGTTTTTTCCTTTTTAATCAGGATCTTATAATCACGTTTTGCAATTTTTCTGAAAACATAAAAATTGTCTTTTTTAACATGCTCGAGCAAATGACAGAATCCTTATGGAAAACACAACTTTTTGGTCTATTGCACACTATGGACTAATTAAAACTACACGACTAAACACTACCAAAAACAATATAGTAAAAAACAGTCAAAACCAATAAAATATCAACTCTGTACACAAATATTTGCAACTGTAAAAATAACCCCATATAAAAACTTCGACTTGTGGCATGACTCTGTCCACAGCTGAGAATACTAGTAACTTTTAGAGTTACCCGACAGGGCCGCCAACATAAGCCGTACTTTTTACACCCTCACGCCTCGGACTTTTGCTATCCCCATTCTCGACAATGTCATAACCCCCTTAGATTAATAGACTCTGGTTCACACGTTGTCTACTATATTAGTGTTGGCCCGTCAGAGCCAATGTGAAAATTGCTCTTCACACTTTTGTAGTACTAAGTGCATGTTATTTATATTTGTTAGGGAGAAAAGATGCAGAACAAGTAGTATCACTAATTTTGTTTTTCTATAAATCAGGCGATAGATGCTCATCTAAGATTCGCGCTTTGTTTTAAATTATTTAAGTTAATCTTTTCTATATCCCTTTCAATGGACGCCGTGCATTACCTAATAAATTTTTATTTTTATGAGTCGTGTTTTATGTAAGTGGATGTGCCTGGTAAAGTTCTATAAATTATAGAACTTCTTCATTTGCCCATGTGGGTGACGATTTTATTAATAACATTCCCAATCGACGTGCACTCGATGCCTGTTGAAAAAATCTGAATAAATCAAAATGTGGACAGGATCGCGAACTATGGCGCAGATTTCTTTGATAAAACCGACACTCAATGGTCTAATCTCAACGCACATGCCAACGTAGGAACTAATGCAGATTTCTTGACCCACACGTTGGGCGAGTACCATTAGGGCTAACATTGGTGTCAAGGGGAGCAGCCGTTGACACCAATGTTGGTTAGGTTTTATAAATCTGAGATGACAACCTACTTTTAACTAATACTAAAAAAACTTTAAAAAATGTAATTTATGATAACGTAATGAGTAATTCACAAAATTCTTAATCTGGATTTTTTATATTCACTATCTAACTGCTAATATAAATTTAATATGTTTGTTTTCTATGACGCACAATTTCTTTGTAAATTACGTGTCTATATTAATATATCCATTTAATAAAACAAAACGATATTTTAGTAATAATATTGATTTATTTTTTTAGCAATATTTTGTAGAAAAATTTTACCAGATCAGAATTATTATTATTATATATTTTAATTCATTTGTGTTGCCACTGACTAAAAAAAATATTTTAGAAATCTTTACATGCCTTTTATATAAAACTTTGTATTTATTAAAAAAAAAGAGAATACAATAGAATACCCTGTTCATACCCTACATACCCGGTGGCCAAATAAGCGAGGTAAGCGGCAGTATCTCAGGACCTGCTCATCTGAGAACAATGGATTTTTTTTTATTATTATAAATGTGGCCATAAAAAAACTCTGGAAATTATTTTCGAGTTTCTAGGATGGGCGTATTTGGTAAACTACTTCATAAAAGCATAATTTTCTCGCTTAAAGTCCCAATAAAGTGGGTCTGAATATATTGTGTTGGTAATCTACGATCATTTTTAAATAAAAAACATTTTATCAATTTTTTTGACAGCTGTCAAATAAAGTGGTGAGGGAAAGTTTTACCCCGAAAAGGAAAAATGCTTGTAGTGTTAGTTTGGCTTGGCCGATTTTACTTAAACAACTTTTGATTAAAAGAGCATTTTTAAAAGTATTTTTCTATAAAAAAAAACAACAATTTATTTTTCCATTGTACTGCGAGAGGGCGTTGATTTATAACTTACCCTATTTCTTTAAATATCTCTAAAAAGTTAAATAAAATCATATATTTTTTTTACTATGATAAGTAAAGCACTAAAAAAAATAGTGAAAACCGCAAAACGATATCTCTATTGTAACCCTTTTCTTTATTCTTTTTTTTTTAAACTAGCTCAGTTTACTTTTCGGTAAGCATTGGGTCGTAGACCAGATATGATTAGTTCCAGCCTTTTTTCGAATTTCTATGTTATTATTTTTTGAAAGCAAGCTACTGTGGCGCCATGCCACACATCACATGTATGACAGAGGAGGGGAATTGACACAAGAATAGCAGAAGCCAGAGTTAAATAAAAAGTTAATATATTAACCAATAAATTAGATTGTTAACCTAATATCGGTAACAATGGAAAAAACATGTAATGGTATACTACACACAAATATTTACTTTATACTACAAAACTAAGGTTGACAATGGTGTTTTTCGTTCATAAAGATTTTAACAAATAACAATCCCTATGGGATAAAATTG
>JAHBCN010014327.1:0-22946 GCA_019359885.1 Listronotus oregonensis
GCCAAAATTTTTAGACGATGAGCGATAGTCAAAAAAAGAAGCCACCTAAAAATATTTTAGCAATACCACCTTGGAACCCCTCCTACCCTTCTTAAAAACTAATTACCTCCGCAGGCTGAAAAAAACTTAATTGATCTAACATACCGGTCTAAAATTTTTTTAGATGATCGTCTTGGAGTCATAAAGAAGCTATGTAAAAATTATTAGACCGGTACTACCCTTGGAACCACCCCTTCAACACTCAAAAAATTCAATCCCCATTAAAATTTAAAAGTCACCTACTCATTTCCCATCCTCTATTGGGATAATTTAATAAAAAGTTTATTTTGAAACTTAATTTAACGAAAAACAATAATAAACTTGAGAGAAATAAAAAAAAAAGATGTTAATGCACATTATTAATTTTATTTAAATATAATTAAAATATTACAAAACAAATAAAAATCATTTATAAATTATACTAGTTTAAATTATAAAGGAATTTATTTTATTTAAAGAATGTAGATAGCTCGATTCTCTACAATTCGCCATAAATTCCATTTCCCAATTTGTCCCCGCCTATTGATAACCCTCAAACGTGGGGAATTCCCCACGTTTGGGGAAATTCCCCATAGATCGGCAACACTGCCCTAACCACAGTATTCCCCTCTTCTTGGATGGCCGGAAGAACGGGAAAGCGTTTTCTGTCTGTCTTTATTTCGCTCAAGCCTTTGCTTATTAAATTAACATCTCTTTTTATCGCACTGAAAATCTCCGCACCCAAGAAAATGGTTTGCCAGGCGTGTATAACCCCGCAGTGAACTTATGCAACAGTAAGGAATTCCAGCAATCTTAACACAACAACTACAGTGACTGGTTAAGAAAACAATAGACCATATTCAAAATAAGACAAATAACTCTAACTTAAACAAGACGACAAAAAATAAAATAAATATTTATGATAACCCCAAACCACTCTAAGAAGTATTCTACTAAGACGAGACCGGACAATAATGTTTTAAATTATGATGACTGATTCCAAAATATTCTGGGGAATGTGGAAAAAGGTACACATTGGGGAAAAAGAAAGATTACCTCGAAATTAGAGTTGAAGAACACAAAAAACATACGGAACGGTCGGGGAGGGAAACAACCTGACCCTATTCCCCAGCTTAAGAGAAGTGAACACTCCTTCGAGAAAGATATTAACCCCGTTTCTCTTGGTAGCCAAACCCAAGTCGGCCTATACGATCCGCATTACTGCCACACAAGTTTAGGTTTATTTAAGCTACTTTAAAGGTCAAATTTGTAAACATAACCTATTTCGTTTTATTATCAATATCTTTTTTTGGTAACAATTATGGAAAAAAAAAAAAACGAGCTGTTCCAATCAATAAACAACAAAAGGAAGTTATGATAAATTTATAAAACAGGGCAGAATTAAGAAGGGGTTTTAGAAATTTTTTATTTTTCAAAAGGCCAAAGAACTTTGGCTCGAATTAACCAACATTTTAAATAATTCCTGTGGATCAGAGAAAGACTGGCGGCAGTGGCGTAAGGTAAGTTATAATTATTAAATGGGGTTTTTCTCTTTTTTGTCAGTTTTATACAACTATATTACTCTCTATCCTTGGTTATTCAAAACCCATTTGTATTTTTTTTAAATTAGATTAGACAGGCTCTGTTTAGGTGCCTTGGTTCACACTGATAATAATGAGTTGGATATACATGACTATTAGGTTAGTTCCATTTTTTAGGCTTGGCAAGATTATAAAAAATTGTTAAGTCCAAAGCAGCTCACTTAGATTTTGAACAACAAACAGGGGGGGGGTCCTCCCAAACTGATATTTTGGAAACCGAGTTTTGGATTTATTGTCAACAACAGAAATTGAAGGTATTTCAACTGTATCTGAAACAGATGTAGAATTTACCTTTACCAGCAATGAAGAAGTATGTTCATCAAGTGAAACGAAGGACGGGATTTTCAGATTAGTGAGTTTGCAACAGTTTCTCATCTAACACTTCAAATTCACAAACTTTTCTAGCTTTATTTTACTGTTGATCTTAAAGTTTGAATTTAGAGCCTATTTGATGGTTTATTTTTGCATTTTGGTTTATACCTATAGACCAGCCATATTCATTATAAGCATAAACAAATCTTATTTCAGTTAACCAGCCTAACAAGCATAGTATTGCTGAGGATCATAGTTACAATATTATACATCCACCACCTCCATCTCCAAGAATGAAAGGACGCCCCAAAAATGACTAAAACCCGCAGGAAAACCCTTAAAATTATCATCTTATTAAAAAGTGTGAATAGAAAGGATGAAATTTTGGAGAGTTACTATAAAAAAAAGATAGAATTTCTAGACCAAAAAAGAACATGACTTAAATATGTTGCAGGTAAATAAAGAAAATTTAGAGATAACGAAAAATATTTTAGAAATGCTAAAGCTTTTTATACGCAAACCACAGAAAAAGTAGGTTTACAGTTTTAATTTGTTTACCTTATTATATTTCAAAATACTACTTAGGTATATAATATGTTTATTTTAGAAAATATTATGGTTTTATTCTGTAACTATTAAAGTAATAATATATAATAGGATATTTCATGTTTTGAAAACAAAATTTTTATGGTCTTCCTATGTAAGTTCAGATTTTTATTATTTTTGTTTTCTTCGGTTGGTTTATTTATCTTTTCTTTGACCAAGCATAATATGCTCCTGTTGAAAGAATATGTCCATGATAGATAGGTTCATAAATTTACCACATAAGGGGATATATCTTGGTGAAGGTAGTTAAATAAAATTTCATTAAAATAAACCCTTTTATTTTATTTTTAATTTAACAAAAAATAATACAATAAAACATAAAGAAAAAAAGTAGTTTTTTTTTAAACATAAACAATAACATTCAAAATAAAAAATTTTTTTTTAAAAAAAAAAATATACCAACTAGGTAAAATATTGAATTGAGGTGTCCGTTACTTTGTGATAGTTCTTTTTAAAAAGAAAAAATTTTGTTTTTACTTACTTTTAAATTTTTTCCCAGGACTGCCAACAACCCAAAGTTTAAAAACAAACCCCCAACTTATATATTTAAATTAAAATATATTAAAAAACAAAAATAATAGTAATTTAAGATAAAAGTTGGGTTTTTTATTTTGTTTTTTCCTTTTTTTGATAATGTGTGCCTGAAAGGGGTCCTGTTTTAAAAATTAATTAAAATTTAGTGATAAAAAACAAAAAAAAAAACTGTTTCCCCTTTTTTACAGTTCCCAAATTTTAGGTACTTTCTCCTTATTTTGTCATACTCTATCAATGACCATCCACCATTTCTGATTAAATAAACTCATATTGCTATGTGAACAGTCTTTTTGTTTGCAGTGACTTTTGGGAAAAAAAACCCCGTTGGAATTTTTTAAAGTCAATTTTTAAAAAAACTGTAAAAAAATATTGATACAAAAAAAAAAGTATCAATTTTTTTTGGGTTAAATTAAAAAAAATGTGATAATATACAGGGTTTCTTATTTAAAAAAATACCCTTTTTTTTTCCCCCACTGGATAACCCTGTCTAATAAAAAAAATTTTTAACACACTTTTTTTTTACCTAAATTCCAAACACAAACCCAAAATTTTTAAAAGTATTACAGTTTTCACCTTATTTAATTACTCTGCAAAAAAACATTTTTGCTGTACTAATTAGGAAAATAACTTCAAAATTTTTCCTGTTGGCGAACTGCTTGTAAATCGGGGTTTATTCTGGCCACCATTGTTTTCATCATTTTCATGTAGTTCATACATACCAAAACCCCAAAACGTTGTTATCCTCCTAAAAGGTTTGGTATGTTGTTTTCAATACATATGTTGTGTAATACAGCACAAGCCAAAACACTTTTTTTTTTTTAGGAGGGGTAATGAAGTACCCTATGCCTTAGGGGGACATCTAAATCTGTTTTTTAAAACCCATTACATCTTTCAATTAAACATCGCACATTTTTTTGCCTGTTATTCATCCTCTTTCAGGGCCGGGATGGGATTTTTAATGACTGTTGGGCCCATGGTCGCAATGGGTACCCCAAAAATTAAAAAAAATTATTATTGACATATAATGCTACAATTTTTAAAATTTTTTTAAAATTTTTGTTAAAAAGGTATTCATCACTCAGGATAAAATTTAATAGTAAATATAAAAAAAAGCAATAATAGACCTACAAGTTCTTCGGGGTTTTGATAAAAAATGTAAAAAAATGATAAATTGTGAAAAAAAAAATTTTTTTTAAAAGCAATTCATCTGTAGCTTTTGGGATATACTTAAAGTATAACACAAAAAAAAAAGGACATCTAGAATAAAAAAACGTTTTATAGGAAAAAAATCAGTAATGTTTAATGGTTTCCCCAACAACTTTTTTTTTTACTTACCTACCTAGAAAAAAAAAGGATTGATGATATGTCCTGTAGATATTTTCCATAACTGCTGAAAAAGTGTCCAAATAAAGGAATCATGAGAACAAAGGGGGATCGAGAATGTACATTCATTATTTTAAATTTTTTCACATACCTGTAACAAAGATTTAATAAAATTGTTAGGGGAAATTTGGTAAGGTATTTAAGGGGTTTTTTTTAAAAGGGAAAAAAAAATCTGTTGATGCATTTTTTTTTTTTTATAAAAACATTTTTTTTTGTGCTTTTTAATTAAGGGGTACAAAATTCAGTTTGATATCAGTACCTTTTTTTAGTGCATATTGCTAAAGAAATATAGTGAGGAACTCATAAATTTTTTATACCAGTTGTTTCATTCAATGAGTGATACTGTTTCCCCCTTATAGATATGTTCATCATCACTAGGTGCTATGATGGACATGAGTACAATCAATGCACCCTACCACCCCAGGGAACTGATGTTTTCGATAAATCTAGAACATTTAAAAATACATATTTGTTTTTTTTTTTAAAGTATTTAATTTATGCTAAGAAAACATTATCTTTTCTGATAGGTACAATATGTGAAAAAAATTTAACTAGTCTATTAAACATTTTTTAATCCTTTAAAAAAAAATTGCACGTATAAACTTGGGCAACTTTTTACCCTCTTTTCCAAAAAAAAATGTCATTTAAAAATCCTTTTTTTTAAATTATTACTTTGTTTTTTATCAATTTTGTATTTTTTTAAAACATTTTCTTTTTGAGGCAAATGTTATATTTAATATACTTACCTTGCTCTCAGCTGTTGAAGTTCATTTAAATTTTCTGGAAACTTAATAAACCTGCGTGTTACTTCCACATTATTTAAAGCATCAGTGACCTCATTTAAAATACGACTGAAACTGGGTTGGCTAAACAAGGTTTTTTAGTACCTTTTTTATAGGTTTCCCCGTCCATAAAAATGTAGGGCTGTTAGAACCCGAAAAAAATTTATATTTTTTTTTATTTAAACAAAGGAACCGACATTGATTTTAGATATTTTATGGGGTTTTCCCAATTTGTTAAAAAAAAAAAAAATTGTTATTTACCTTTGTTTCAATGGTGAGAACAACTTTCTCGTCGGCAGTTCTAGAAAAGGGGGGTTAAAATTCGATTAATTCCCCAGCTACTGGTTTAGTCAGCCGAAAAGCTTTAATAAAAGCAGGGTCAGAAAAAATTAAAAAAGGATTTTCCCCAGGGGAAAAATTTTTCTAGGTTGTTCAATATCCTCTTAAATTAAAAAAATTTGAAATATCTCGTTAATTACTAATGTTTTATTTAATTCCATATTTTAAAAAAACAGACAATATTTGTTGACAATATTTTGTTTTTTTAAAAAAGAAGCCAAAATAAAATAAACATTTTTTTAGGTTAGTTTAAAAAAATGTAAACTGTGTCTTGCGCATGCTTCTCTAATATGAAGGCGATTCTCGGGGTTTTAACCAAAAAAAAGGGGACGTTCTCCAAATCTTAGGAGAAGGGGGTCATTTTCTTGAGTTTCAAGAATAACCTAATTACCAATTTTAAGAGAACCACACCCCCCGTTCTCACGAAATGATCATTCTCTTGATTTGGGGAATGGGGGCCGGGTCAAACCAACACCGCATACAATAGTCGGAAGAAAAAAATTTTTATCAGAACTTGGTCTAATTTTAAACCCGGGGGAAATTTCCCTCGGGGAAAAAAAAAAACCTTACAAAAAAAAAAATAATTCATACTAGATGAAAAGCCTGTCTCGCCTCCAGGCGATAGACAATTTTAAATAGCCTCTGTCTCCGTAAGACCCCTTTCCAAGGCTAACGGAAAAAAAAAAATTTTTTTTCTCCTATTTTTTTCCCCCGGGGGGAAATTAAAAAAAAGAGCTTTGTTAGGTTCGCCACTGCTAAAGACTACCTTTTAAATTTCAGTTTTTTTGCTCAAGCCATAACTTGAGAATCACGGGGCCCCGACAAATAAATATATTTTGGGGTTGGGATTTTAAAAAAAAAAACTTAATTTTAACTTTTTAGACTTAAAAAAAAAAAACTTCTTTGGTTAAAAGGGGGTGCTGCAAAAGGAAAAGTAATCATAATTATATTTAAAAAATTGGGGGACTTAGCTGCTTATCTGTCTTTACTTTTATCAACTTTAATACACTTTTAATTTAAATTTTTTTTTGCTCCTTTAATTTTTTTTCGTGTACTCAATTTTTTTACTTGTTTCTGTAAAGAGTTATGAAAATTATGAAAAAAAAAGTTCTCTGATTACGAACAAAAAAAAGAATTTTTTAAATTTTAATTTTTGACTGCATATTTTACTACAATAGTAAAATTATTTTTTTTTTTTTATCAGTGTACAGGGTTTTTTTAAAATAAACGTGTACCAATATATCATTAAAAAACTAACTAATATTCAATTAAAAAAAAGCTTTCAGAATTTTGAAAATTTTTTAAAAAAAAAATTCCCCTTACAAATTTATTTTTAATTTTGATTTTGTTTTTTTTAATTTTTTTTGACAGCGGTGACCGTTTCCCCAAAAAAAAATGAGGTTTTTTTTCTTTTCTGTTTCAGGCGTTTTCCCCGGGTTTTAAATCAATGGGACTGATCACACCCCCGTTTTTTATACCCCAGGATCAGGAAAACCCTTTTTAGATATTTATGGGAAAAAAAAATTTTCCAAACATAATTTCTAATCATTCCCCGGGAAAACTTACTAAACATTCTATAATGTTAAAAGGATAATTTTTTTCTATCAGTCAAAAAATTGCATTTTGTTGTTATATAAAAGTTATTTCTCAAGTTTTACCATAAATAAAAATGTATAATTTAAAACCATCATTGTTTTTTTGTTTTTAAAAAATCCTGTATTCCATAAAATTTGGGACTAATTTTGTTAAGCGTTTTAAGGTTTTGGGTACATAACTGATTGGTTGGCAAACACGATTCTTTTTTTTTCATTTTTTTCGGTTTTCGATTAAATTCCGGCCTTTAAAAGGCGCTGCTGAAATCATAAAGACATGCGGTTACATAATAAACCTAACAAAAAAAAAAAAAGTTATTAATTTAACTGGAAAATGTGCAGTTAATAAATTATAATTAAAAAAACTAAAAACCCCGCTTTTATAGCAAACCAAACTAAAAATTAAAAAAAAAAAATTATTTGGTATAAAGAGTTTGTTCAAGTCCAATAAAATTTCAATTAAGACTAATTAATTTAAAATAAGATTAAAACAAAAATTTAAGTTACTAACAAAATAATTGATTATGTAAAAAAAGGGGGGGGAAAATTTTTATTTTTTTATGTTTTACCTATCTATTTTTGATCTATAATATTAAAAAGGGGAAAGTTATGATAGCAATAATACCTACATAGGGGATTAAGCGAGCATTATAAAGCCCGCATAATCCCCCAATGCCAATATGGAAATTTTATTGCTTACCCCAAATTTTTTTCTCTCACAATAAAGATCAAGTTTATACAAAAAATAATTTTTTTTTTTAAAAAATACTAAAAAAATTTAAATTTATTTCCCCAAAAAAAAATTACAATTTTTTAAAAGTCCCGGAAAATGTAGAAACTATAGAATGGTCGGTTTTTTGTGATGGTAGCAGCGGTGGGGGCACTAAGCTATTTGGATAGAAGAACAGTCCATTAAAAATTTTAATAGTCGATACGGGGAAAAAACCCGGAATTAACTGAATTGGCAATTTTTGGCTACTTTGTTTTTGGATAAATACTTTTTTATATATCCTTCAGCTACTGAAGAGCCCCTTTTTCCCTGTTGTTTTAGTGCAAAAAAAGCACCTGCCCAACAAGAAAATTTACGTGTGCGACGCAGTGGGGGGAAGCTTCGCATTATCCCCTTTTAAAAAAATTTTCGATCAAAGTTACATCGACCTTTCTATAGGTAAGAAAGAATCTTCGCTCCTTTATTCCAGCTGGTCTTAATGTTGTGTACTTTTTTTAAATTTAAACGCCTAAATTTCTTAATGATAGTAAAACTTTTAATTGAAGTTTTAGTTTTGGACCTTTATAACCAAGACTGTTCCTCTATTTCAATGTCATCAATGGTCATTTTGACCAACTCATCTCGTCTTAAACCTAAAAACCCCCATTACCAGATGACTTTGTGTCCAAAAGATATCATCAGGGTTTTAAAAAATTTTAATATTTGTTCCCTTCCAAAAAATTTAGACTTCTTTGGGACGTATCTTTTCGACTTATTTTAAAAAAAAGATATGAGACGATGGTTTTAAAAGCTATATTTTCATAGACCATCAACGTAGCCCTTTGGGGGTGGAATATTGGGGTCCAGAGGGGTTCGGACTGTATTTTTCCGACTAAAAATAATAAGTTTGTTAAACATATGTTTAAAAAATAAAATCAATAACTTACCATTTCCCGGGGAAATATGCCTTAAAAACGTTTTCGGTTATTTGAAGAATTGCGTTCCCATTTTTCCAAATACCAAATATGCCATACTCCCGATCATACTGTTGCCTTGATTTAACTGGCAAAAGATTTTCGGTCGCTTTTATGGCCTTTTCTCTTATATTTTGTGGAATTTCTTCCATTTTGAGCAAATCGTTAATAAAAAATGCCAACTGACTAACTGACAGAAACATCAAAGTCAAACTTAACCCAGTCATTTTACCGTATACAGGTACAGGTGCAACTTTTTTTTTATATTGCGAATAAATAATGTAATTAGTCATTGAAAAACTCTTTTTGGGTAAAACATAAAGCTTGTATGAATTTTAACTATTGCCCTCGGTCGAATTACCCTGGGCCAGAGGCCCTTTTCTCGGACATTTCCCAGAAGGAACATAAAAAAAAATTATTTATTTTGTTTCCCCAAAAAAAAGTAACCCCCTTTTTATACAATAAAATTTAATCTTTATTTTTATCTTTTCCAAATTAATTGGTTATAATTGATTGTTGGACTTTCTATCACTGAAACACAAACGCTTTATATTTAAAAAATATTTTTACTTTTAGTTTGGTTTGTATTTTTTTATGTTTTTTAAACTATTATTTGTTTTCTCATTTTTTAGCCTTAAAACAACATCAAAGGTAACCTCATCAGGAGCCTCGATTATAAGTAAAAATTGAACGCTGTTAGAGATCGAACGCTGTTAGAACAACATACGTCACGGTTTTATATCAGTTTGCCATATGGAGACCGTGTGACGTATCGGTGTTTGTTCGTTCTAACATGTTCCGCATTTCTATATGATATATTTGTCAATAAATCTAAAGTTTCTTCATTCTATTTATTTTTTTTTTTTGTTTTAATTGAGTTTTGTTTTGATTCTAGGGTTCTCAATGGATTTTTTTAATTCTTTTAAATTTTTTATTTAACATTAATTTGATTATTCCTAAAGGTTTAAAACTAATATTGTACCGTGATGTCTAAAGTAAGTAAGTGGCAGTTTATTAACACAAGACTTAACAATTTGGACCTTTAGGGTGGAAGCAAAGGCCTCTTGCATGCAAACAAACATTATTCGTTTTTAATCTCCTTCCTGCAGCTCTTAATGTTTTTCGAATTCATACGAATAATATTTGTGTTTTTTTAAAGTGCGCAATATTATGTATGATGTTTATTAACCTCCTGAGAACCCTCGTACTAAACATTTTGTTTTTTTCCACACTCAGTAGAATATTAAGATCGCTGTTCTCTCTTTCTTCGGCTCTATTTTCAATCTCCTAAGTTAAACATTTACAATTATTTATTACTGTACCTTTGGACTCGAACTTACTGACAATAAGTTTAATAGTTAAAATGGACGGATTGGGCTTGGTGGGGAAATAAACTGAAAACATTTCAGATACTGCTCTAAAACTGTTTCCCGCATAATGCCACTTAATTATGGATACTTTTTCGTCGATTGAATAATTCTTTTTTTTTCAAATACCGGCCGTCACCAATTTATTGACACTTTTACACATAATTTAGGATTCGCTTATAATTTTTTTTTTAAACTTGGCACAAGGGCTTGTCAGATTGGTCTCTTCAAAAAATTATATTACATTTTTTATGTTAGATGTACAGGGGAGCCAATAATTGACCCCCTTAAAATCAACATGGGATTTCCTATGTTCCGCTCGGCGACGCACCACCCGGTATAAAAAATTCTATGGTTTTCCAGATGGACTTTAAAGGGATGCTTATAAGTGATAGTTGGTTCTATTTTATGGGAAACTGTAAGAAAAGCAATTAAACTGGCTAATTATTTTGACCATGACTCGTCGAATTACTTATAAAATGCTACAGCTCTTCAACTTTAAAATGTTTAGACAGTATACAGGGTGAGTCAACGATAGAGTAAAGTTCATTATTTCATTGGTTTCAAGGGTTATGAGAAAATAGTAAATACAAAAGATGTAAAGATTCTTAGGATGCACAATTTAAAATTATTTTAAAGTATACAGGGTGGCTCAAAAAAGCGTGACGAATAAAACATACATTTTTTTAAATGAAACACCCTATTTTTAAATTTTGTTTTGAATTCCTTTTAAAATTCTTCAAATTTTTTATTAATAATAATGCACACCTAAACCTAATAGTTTTTCCAATATTTAAATTTTTCTAAAAAGAAAATAATTTTTCACACTTCGCAAAAAAATACGATAGCGCCATTATTTTTGAACGTAGATCACTCATATTTGATATTAGCGTTATTCGAAGATGACGTAAAAGATACATGCAACGGAATTTTAATTAGATGCTACAGGGTGTTCAAAATAAACGAATATGTTTGGATCATTTTAAATTGAAAAATCTCGATTTTTTTAAATGGCGCACCATATATATTATTATTTTCTGAAAGATCTTAAAAAACCCACAACTTTTATTAAGTATGTCATATACCTATTTTTAATACTTTGCGAATTATTTTAACTTTTCCAATATTTACCCTTCTTTCTGTCTAAGACTATTGCTATAACATTAGTTGGCCATGACAAAATGACATTGTCAAATTTTAACCTCACATCTGAGTAAATAAATTCATAAAATTTATTGTGGTGTCAGTAAATTTAAAAAAAAAATAAGTATGGATTTTCCTAAAGCTGAATTAATTGATATGATTTATATACTGGGTGAGGCGCAAAGAAATACTTTGTTGGTAGTAAGACTTTACAAGGCGAAGTACCCTAATAGACGTGTACCGACTAGGCAATCTCTTCAGTGTTTAATGGAACGGTTTAATGCTAGTGGTAGTATTGAATATGAAAAACGGAAAGTGGTAAACCGGACCGCTACCAATGAGGAAAAGAATTGGAAATTTTACTTCAAGTTCAAGATAATCCCCAGGTCAGTAGCCGTCAAGTAGCTAGCTTATGTGATACATCCCAATCTACCGTTAACCGCACCACTAGAAAACACAAATATCATCCCTTCCACATGGAACTATACCAAGAACTTTTAGACCGCGATTTTGAACAAAGGGTAAACTTCTGCACCGTTATAAATGAAGCAATAGAGGCCGATCAAAATTTTTTGTCTAAAATAATGTTTTCCGATGAAGCTACTTTCGCAGTAATGGTGCAGTTAATCGTCATAACATGCACTATTATTCAACAGTTAATCCAGTCTGGGAGGGAAGTGCAAAACCAAAACCATTGGTCACTTAATGTGTGGTGTGGAATAAAACACTTTAATGTTATTGTACCATATTTTTTCGCGAAACAGTTAACGGGCCTAGATATTTAAACTTTTTGCAGAATGATTTACCTCAACTTCTTCAAGAATTTGATGACATTGAGATCCAACAAATGTGGTTTCAGCAAGATGGAGCTCCTCCGCATTACCATCGAGAAGTTCGAGAATTTTTAAATAATCATTACCCACAGAAATGGATCGGAGAGGTGGATTCATTGGATGGCCCCTTCGATCATGTGACTTAATACCACTAGATTTCTTTTTGTTGGGATATGTTAAAGATCGTGTTTATGTGAATCCCCCTACAAAAACCAGAAGATATGGAAAATAGGATTCGGGACGCGTGCAGGAGAATAACACCGTTATGCTAAGGAACGTCCAAGAAAATATACGAAAAAGACTAAAATGTGTATCCAAGTAGAAGGGCATATTTTTGAACATTTATTGCTCCATAATAATAATTAAAAATAAGTTAATTTGTAATAGGTATTTATTATTATTTACTATTTCTGTGAATTTAAAATTTAAAAATGGCCAACTAATGTTATAGCAATAGTCTTAGACAGAAAGAAGGGTAAATATTGGAAAAGTTAAAATAATTCGCAAAGTATTAAAAATAGGTATATGACATACTTAATAAAAGTTGTGGGTTTTGTAAGATCTTTCAGAAAAATAATAATATATATTTGCATTTAAAAAAATCGAGATTTTCAATTTAAAATGATCCAAAATATTCGTTTTTTAACACCCCACATCTAATTAAAATTCCGTTCATTATCTTTTCGTCTCTTCGAATAACCTATTCAAATATGGGGGTGATCTACCTTCAAATATAATTTCGTAATTTTTGCAAGTATGAGATTATTTTCTTTTGGAAAAATTGAAATATTGGAGAAACTATTAGGTTTAGGTATATTATTATTAATAAAAAGTTGAAGAATTTTAAAAGGAATTCAAAACAAAATTTAAAAATAGGGTATTTCATTTAAAAAAATGTATGTTTTATTCGTCACGTTTTTTGAGCCACTGTATACTTTAAAATAATTTTAAATTGTGCATCCTAAGAATCTTTACATCTTTTGTATTTACTATTTTCTCATAACTTTTGAAACCAATGAAATAATGAACTTTACTCTATCGTTGACTCACCCTGTACAATTAACTGACCTTCTAGTCGAGTCGGATAAATATAATAATGAAAATTCAAAGTTCATTTGTGTATTGATTTTTTTACTTAAGAATTTTAGCAACAATTTAGTTTTTACAAGGGTTTTTGGTAGGATTATTTAATACATAAAATAATTATTATTTAAAGGAAATGCATATTACATTATCTTTAAATAAACATTAGCTCATCTATTAAATAACCTTAACCATGTTTATATTAAAGTACATTATTCTATTCTGAACTATTAGAGCTCTTTAGCTATTAACTATAACACCCTCAGGCTTTATTAATACGTTCATGTAACCATTATTAATATAAGCTAAAAGAGGCGGAGAGGCCATTACTGGCCAGATTTTATGTTCGAAACTTTGAGATGCACCTGTGAGTTAGGCAGATGCGATCAAAATTACCAACTTACTAGCTTCGTCGGCGGTAAATTTAATATTTTTTGTAAACGTGAAGTTTATTAAATCATTCGTCAGATCGTTTAGAGAGTTATCATAGGCTAAATGTACCAAATGACATAGAAGTAAAAACAACCCCTTATAAAGTCGAAATTATACTCATTTGTTTTTGTTTATCTTTGTTTAGTATATTTCAAACAGCTTTGACAACAAACTTTTGAAAAAAATTGGTGTCTGATGATTATTCATTTTTTATATTTCTGATTACGTGAAGTATCAGTCACTGTTAATCAAAAATATTGGTGTGTCAACTTGTTGTGGAAAGTTATTTAAAGAAGTTTTAAATAATTCCGAGAAAAATAGGTATAGGGCACAATCGCAGCTAATAATTTTAGATATCTTAGTTTTTTTTTTAACTGGAAAAAACTAGTCGAAACAAAATCGTACGTAAATTAAGAACGTAGTACCGCGAGCCGCAGATGCAACAAAATTGAGCCTAACAACGATCGCAAATATAAAGAAGAAATAGAAATCAGACCAAGATTACACTTTCAGGATGTCTTCCAAGCAAAAGAGTATGCCTTTCAAGCAAAAAACTGCAAAAAACAAATTTATAACATAAAAAAATATTCGAAACACAATTAATTATATCTACGCCAGAAAAGAATATGTGACATTGGCAAAAATAGGACAAAATTTTAGGAAAAAAATTAAATATTTTAAGTTTTTTATCGACTCCTTAAGAAGATGGATCAAAAGTATGGGCTTTAAGTAAAGAAAATAAACAATATAAAATATTTGTTAGACTTTAAATATTGTTCATAAAAGAACGTATTTTTTTAAGAAAGTATATAAAAAAATATAAATTTAGGTCCCGAAGGTTTTACTTAAGTTTTCATTGACGAGACGTGGATTTTTAGAAAGAAATCATTTTGTGGAAGGTAAAAATATGTTGTTATCTACATTTTGTTGCTGTAAGCTTAGTTTTGTTACATCTGCTGCTCGTTGCATTACATTCTCAATTTAAAGGACGATTTGGTTTCGAACTTGTTCCTTCTCTATTTAAAGTTATCAGCAAGATTATTTCTATGTTTTTATCATTGAAGTATAAGCAAAAAAATTTTAATATACTGTAAACTTATTTGTAGTTTCTAAGTAAAAATCGTAACAGACTATTAATTTCTGAACGTAGTAAATTTTCTAACCTAATATTGACTGAAAAAATATCTATATCTATTTACACCATACTTTTTCCCCCGGATGAGTAACTACAAAAGGATATCCCTAAATTACGTCACACCGCAAGGGGAGGGGGTAGGGATTGTGACATTGTGTGACAGGGGTTTGGGGGTTTACGCTTTGTGACACAATTTTAAAATCTAAATTATTTAAAATATTTTGTTTTTTAATTGAAATAAAAAAAATATTTTTTAAGAAAAATAAAAAAAAAATTGCAAATACTGTTTTATTTTTTCCCCCAGATGAAATTTTTTTGGGGGGGGCCCAAATGGACGGTTCTTCGAGGGATAGGGACAGGGAGGGGTTAAAGATTCTTTGACCCAAGATTCAACAACGTCGATAGAAAACAAAATTTACAGGACTTTAAGAAAATACATAAACTTTCTGACCGATGCTTTAAAACCTTATAACAGTAAACCTCCACATCTCTATGGATGACCGAAAATACACAAGGACAATGTACCTTTAAGGCCAATCACTAGTTTTAGAAGCAACCACAACTGCACTGGCAAAACACCTTTTAGACCTAATTTAATCACTACTCGATAAGTCACAATCTTCTGTTAAAAACTCTTGGCATTTTGCTAAGATTCTCAAAAATCCAGAAATAGAACCAGACGATGTAAATTTTCATGTAAAAGTGCTGTGCCAGTAAAAAAAATCTTTTATTATTTAAGCCAACCCAAAGAAGATGACACAATTGCAGAACGCTGCCGCTGGATGGAGTAATGGAGTTGTTGAAGCTCTGGCTTCGTAGTTCCTACCTTCAAGTGAAAGATGAGTACTAAGCGCAGGATGATGGACTATCGATGGGTTTATCGCTCTCTCCTGTGGTAGCAAATATTTATAGAATGGTGTGAGAAACAAGCAATTAAAACTGTACTAATCAAACCAAAAGTTTGGCAAAGATATACTTACGATAAAGTTTAATGGTTTTTTTTCAAATTATATAAAATCATAAAAATTTTTCGGAAAGGGCCCGGAAGGTCAGGGGGCCCCGGCCCGGGGCCCCCTTTAAAAAACCAAAATATAAATTTTCCCCTTTAAAACAAAATTTTTTCAATTTTTCCCCAGAATTTCCAAGTATGATTATATTTAATCAAAGTTGTGGTATTTTTACTTGTGTTTTTAATTTAATTAATATTCGAATTTGACTTTTTGACTTCCCCCTTTTTTTCTAGCGGCGAGCCTGCTTCCAGGTTTATTAAATCAAAGAGAATAAGAATAACCTTTACACTTTAGAAGTCATTGGTTAAATAAAATATGAAATAATAAAATTTTGTTGTTTACTGTTTGCTGCTACGTCGTCAAGACCGTCACTACAGGGATGCGCAAAACTCCGGAAAAAATTTACTTTTTAACCAGTAACTTGGAAAAAAAAAGCTAAAAAACGTCAATTGATTTTAAACTGTCCCTTTTTTTTGGGAAAAAAAAAAGAAATATTTTTTAACCCCCTTTGCTGCAACCCCCCCCCAACTTTTTTTTTTCAAATGCAAACCTATGTCGTGTATGGGCTCATTGAAAAGCTCGTTAAAAATGAAATCTGAACAAATTTTTTTTTTTTTTTAAACTTATGTGGTTACCGGGGAAAAGAGAGAAAACTTTTTTAAAAAAAAAAGTTAGAAATACCTACTTAGTGCCATCTACGAGTGAATTAACGTAACAGATGCAAAAAATCCCTTTTCCCCTCTACTTGGCAGGTTTTTAGGCGATGGTAAAACCCTCAAAATTTTTCCAATTCCTTACCGGTATGTTATGTGATTTCATTCTATTTTTTAGTTTTAATATTCCCCCTTTTTTTGATAAACCTTTTTTAGATCCCCAAAAAAAAAAATAATCTAATGGCGTTAAGCCTAGGGATCGTGGCGGCCTTTAAAACCCACGTCGTCCAACCCGGGGTCCTGCAAATTTTCATGGGGGAAACTCTGACGAAATCCCAAAAAAAGGGGGAGCCCTTTTATTTTCAGTGAGGATATCTGGATCTGCTTCATTAGGAAACATAACAGCTAAAGCAGGCACTAATTCAAAACAAAAAGTTTAAGAAGGTAAGGTTTCCCCTTATGGCCAAATTTTTCTGTTGTTGATGATGCCTGCCCATACATTTACTTTCTGAGGACGCTGCGTATGATTTTGCATATCCAGTGGGGTTTTTCCCCTGCCCCCAAAAATCGAAATTTGGGGCCTGTTAACTACTCCTTTTAAAAAAAAAGTAGTTTTGCCCAAAAAAGAGTATGTTCAGGGAAAACCCCCATTATTTCGTCCCCGCCTCATTATTTCCTAAAAAAATTGCAAACGCCTGTAAAAATATTTCCCAAAATTTTTTTAAAGATATACCTTAAAGGGGGTTTTTTTGAAACCTTCCCAATTTACATCTAGACGGGGGGCTAATGAAACCGTTGACAAATGTTGATTTTTCCTGCAGAATCGGCAATGTCTAATTTTTGATCTTCGTTAAAAAATGTGGCCGGCCATTTGGGGGAAATGCTTCACCGTACCATGTTCTTCAAATTTGTGTAAAAACCCCTTAACACAGTAGCCTGGGAAATGTAATTTTTCGGATATTTTGCATTAAATAAAGTACACACTTTACTTTGACTCTGCATTCTACCCCCCTCCCATCTCTGACAATACCATTTTTTTTTGGCCCAAAAAAAGAACATTTTTTGGGGGACACAAATAATAAAAAAACAGATTTCAATTGAAAACCCCAAAATGTCACAATTTTAAAACTGAGTAAAAAATTTTTTTTTTTCGGGGGATTAAATTTGGTACAAAAAATTTAACAACCTTTTTTTTTTTTTAAGTCCACTGCTCCCCCAATTCTTGGGATTATAACTAATAAAGTTTTGAAGCTAAAGTTTTCAAAACATAATCAACAAAATTTGTTGTGCTGCCTGCCCAGGTTGGTCTGCTTTTAAAAATTTTTTTTTAAATTTTGGTACCGATTATCCTTAGCAATTGTTGAGCAGTGTAAAAAAAATCATCAATGTAAGTATTTATTTTTTTTTTGAACTTTTCCCCGTAATAAAAATTTTTTAAATTTTTTTTGTTTTTTAAAAAAAAAAATATTTTAAAAAAATTTCCAAAAAAAAATTTATTTTTTGGTTTTTTTTTTCAAAAAATTTTTTAAAAATTTTTGTTTTAAAATGTTTTTTTTTAAAGGTAATAAAAAAAAGATTTTTAAAAAGTAATAAAGTTTTTTGGGAATCATTTTACCAATATGGGAAATATCATTTGAAAATAAGCGGCAATAAAACAGAAAAGCGATATTTTAAAACTGTATTCGGTGTCATAAATCTTCGACAGACAATTTTGTTGCATTGATTGTCGCAATCACACGCTGCATATTTAAATCTCAATCCATTTGCACACAATGTCGTTTACATATGCAACAGTTGATACACATAATTTTAACTCCTTTTTGTAATATTATTGTATTATTCTGAGTATTTTATTTAAATTAAAATATTTATAATTTAAAAATACTGTTAACCATGAAAACAATTTTAACATAATCCACAACAATATTCAGTTTAGTAATAGTTTAGATATAGCTAGTTTTTGCAATGAGTTTTTTGTTAATATTGGTTACAACATGTATAAAGAAATGAAGTCGCCTTCAATCCCCTCAGATAAGAAACAGCACCATATTCTATGTTCCTGAGGCCAACAAATAAATGAAATTATTAAACAAATAGCCTTAAAGAATTCCTGTGCTCCTGGTGCTGCGATAACCTCAAAAATTAGTTAAACACCTTCACATGTATATTGCTTCACCACTAGCTCACATCATAAACTGGATTTTTCGAACAGCTAAAGTCCCTAAAGCTTTAAAAGTGGCAATAGTCAAACCCATTCACAAGTCAGGAGACAGATTTAATATAGGCAACTGTCGACCCATTAGTATCATAAATATATTTTCTAAGATGTTTGAAAAATGTCTAAAGAATCGTTTGGTGGAATTTTTTAACCAAAATGAAATTTTATCTAAACGTCAGTATGGCTTTAGGGACGGTCTTAGAACAACTGATGTAGTTTATGAACTGTATGAACGGGTCACAGATAATCTGGAAAAGGGAAAGAAATGTTTTGCTGTTTTTCTGGATCTGGCGAAGGCATTTGACACGGTGCCCCATGAGTTGCTTCTTCAGGTGTTGGAATCTTATGGAGTAAGGGGCACTGTGTTGGAAGTCTTCAGTGACTACTTGAGTGACAAAACGCAGTCTGTTAGGGTTGGACATACAATGAGTGACCCACTTGAAATCAAGATTGACATTCCACAGGATACTGTTCTGGGGCCAATTCTTTTTCTTGCATACATTAATTCACTGACTAACTTCTTAATTCTGAACGGATCTGTGGTGTTTTATACTGATGACACAGCTTTCGTGTTTTGTGGGGATACATGGGACTCGGTAAGAGACTATGCAAACAATGGCATAAGTAAAATTAAACACTGGTTGGACTCTTTTAAGTTATCTCTAAAGGTCTCAAAAATAAACTATATTGCTTTTTCACTTACAATGGTAAACCGTCGACGTTTATACAGGGTGAGTCAACGATAGAGTAAAGTTCATTATTTCATTGGTTTCAAAAGTTATGAGAAAATAGTAAATACAAAAGATGTAAAGATTCTCAGGATGCACAATTTAAAATTATGTTAAAGTATACAGAGTGGCTCAAAAAAGCGTGACGAATAAAACATACATTTTTTTAAATGAAACACCCAATTTTTAAATTTTGTTTTGAATTCCTTTTAAAATTTTTCAACTTTTTTATTAATAATAATGCATACCTAAACCTAATAGTTTTTCCAATATTTCAATTTTTCTAAAAAGAAAATAATTTTCACACTTGCAAAAAAATTACGATAGCGCCATTATTTTTGAAGGTAGATCACTCATATTTGATATTAGCGTTATTCGAAGATGACGTAAAAGATATATGCAACGGAATTTTAATTAGATGCTACATGGTGTTCAAAATAAATGAATATATTTGGGTCATTTTAAATTGAAAAATCTCGATTTTTTAAATGGCGCACCATATATATTATTATTTTTCTGAAAGATCTTACAAAACCCACAACTTTTATTAAGTATGTCATATACCTATTTTTAATACTTTGCGATTTATTCTAACTTTTCCAATATTTACCCTTCTTTCTGTCTAAGACTATTGCTATAACATTAGTTGGCCATGACAAAATGACATTGTCAAATTTTAACCTGACATCTGAGTAAATAAATTCATAAAATTTATTGTGGTGTCAGTAAATTAAAAAAAAAAAATTAGTATGGATTTTCCTAAAGCTGAATTAATTGATATGATTTATATACTGGGTGAGGCGCAAAGAAATTCTTTGTTGGCAGTAAGACTTTACAAGGCGAAGTACCCTAATAGACGTGTACCGACTAGGCAATCTCTTTAGTGTTTAATGGAACGGTTTAATGCTAGTGGTAGTATTGAATATGAAAAACGGAAAGTGGTAAACCGGAATGCTACCAATGAGGAAAAAGAATTGGAAATTTTACTTCAAGTTCAAGATAATCCCCAGGTCAGTAGCCGTCAAGTAGCTAGCTTATGTGATACATCCCAATCTACCGTTAACCGCACCACTAGAAAACACAAATATCATCCCTTCCACATGGAACTACACCAAGAACTTCTAGACCGCGATTTTGAACAAAGGGTAAACTTCTGCACCGTTATAAATGAAGCAATAGAGGCCGATCCAAATTTTTTGTCTAAAACAATTACTAAGTCATCTGTCGTTCTTTAAAAAAACACCGTTTTCATCCATACAAACCACGTATTGTGCAGGGTCTTCAGGGGAATGATTTCAGTAGACGAATCACCTTTAGTCAATGGTTTATTACTAAATGTCAACAGATACCCAATTTCCAATCCAAGGTTCTCTGGACAGACGAAACCCGGTTTACAAATTGTGGAATTTTTAATAGGCACAATATTACTGCTGGGATACAGAAAATCCACATAGTTTAGAAAAAAGACGGCTACAAACAAGGTTTGGCCTTAATGTCTGGTGTGGCGTCATCGGTAATTTCAAATGTACCTTTAATGTACTCTCACAATTAAATAAAACATTTATTTTTCTGTTTTAGACAACCGTTTAATTCGACCATTTATGTTTGAATAAACTCTGAATGGAGATAGGTATTTGCGACTCCTGCAAGAACAGATTTTACCGGCCATTAGAAATACAGTTCCTCCAAATGAAATAATTTGTGGTTCCAGCAAGACGGATGTCCAGCGCACAGTACCAGGGAGGTGATGGAGGTCCTTAGAAATACCTTTAATGACAACATAATCTCTTATAATGGGCCAATTGCTTGGCCAGCTATATCACCGGGCATCATACCCCATGATTTTTACCTATGGGGACACGCAAAAAATGAGGAGTACGAGGTTTCTCCGCCCGAAACTAGGCTGGAACTAGAACACAGGGTACGGGATATGTTTGCTTTCATCAACCGAAACACGTCACGCCGAGTAACCCGCAAGGTGTTGGAAAAATGCGAGAAATGTGTGGAAAATGGAGGAAGACATGTACTGTGATTTTATTTTCTTGTTTACTGATACATTTTTGTTTTACAGTTGTGTTTAATTATTATCAGTTTAAGGTAATATTAGGAATTATTAATTTTTGCAAAAAGCATCACTTTTTTTGCATAAGTTTTGAATTTTGCTCTCACAAAAGATCCTTAGGGTAACAAGTTCATCACTAAGAATCTTAAATGTCTATGGTTAGGTTGATGCCGCTCCGGATGCGTATCATTTGTTTTTTATAAAACGGGGAGGCCATTACGCAGTCTAGTCTAAGCCTACTATCAAATAAACAAAAATTATCGTTTTTAGAGCTTAAGCAATCTGAAAACCTAGACTTGTGATACATCAATAAAAAGCTCTTAAAGAGCTCTTTTCAAAAATGTAAAAATCCAATATGGCGTCCGTATGAAAATCCAAAGTTTTGGTAAATATCTCAAAAACAAATAAAGTTAGAAAAATATTTTTACTTAAATTAAATTCTTCTTAAAAAAGTGTTCCAATAATGTAGTAATCTTAAAACCGTAAAATTGGTAGTTTGCGAGCTACAGGCAAAAGTTAAAAATGCACCATTTTGGTTTTTCTCAATTATCTTAAAAACCATAAAAGATAAATAAAATCTGAAAGCAGATTTAATTTTGCAATTAAATTGTCTAAAACTTTCCTAATTTAACTAACACTGCAGCTGTAATGGTTCCCGAGGACACACTGTATGTTTTGTGCATTATACTATAAACTATTGATTAGTACTGTGCACATACTGGTATTTAGTTACCTAGGTGCATTATTACACTTTTGGAACCTATCTATACATTTTTTGTTATGTATTCTTTTTTGTATTGAGTTGTGTAACAAAGAATATGTAATACATTATTATTATTATTATTATCATTATAAAGAAACTTTTATATAAAACATTTTTCGTTATCATTTTTAACTAAAAATATGTAGATCAAATATTTAATAAATTGACAATTTAAGAAAAACTAAATTTTACTCTAAAAGACACTTTTTTTTCTTTAAATTTTCCTTATATTTAAAATGTCATACTTTTGTTTTTTCGTTTTATTTATTTTCCCCCTGGGACATAACAAATTAACTTTAATATAAACATTTTTTCCTCTACATTTACCAAAAATAAAAGCTATGTCTCCTTGATAGTCTATTATATCAGGAATTCCCGAGGCACAGCAGGAGCTCCCCTTTTTCCTGCTCTTCCTTCAAAGTATATAACTACAGAGTTGAACACTAAAATACAGGAAATGGAGGGAAGAATCTTATTTACTAACGAAAGTCTGTCTGCGGCTGAAACATGTTTTTTTCTTTGTTATTTAAAAATGCATTCAAAGTGAATACTTAAGCGAAGTTCGGAAATTATGTACGAGAAAACAATTTATTTTAAAAAACATCGCTTTATCTATCAAATTAAATGTGGGCTTTAGAATAAAAGGGGAAAAAATCACAAAATAAAATA
>JAHBCN010014328.1:0-22843 GCA_019359885.1 Listronotus oregonensis
TGGGAAACCCTTTTAAATTTTTTAAAAAAAATATGTATAAAAAAGTAAATAAAATTTTTAGCCATATAATGGGTTTATATAATTTTATTAAATTCCCCATTATCACAAGGAACGTCAGCGTGCAGTGTTCCAAATCAGGGTCTTTTCAAAACGTTCCCGCTTTTTCCGCTAAAATTTTTGGGAAAAAAAAAAAAGCCGTTTTAAAAAAAACCCCAAAAATTAACCATGACCAACTGTTTAGAAAAATTTAAAAAAGAGCCCCTAGTGGGGGGGGTTTAAATTTTCCCCCGCAAACCTTTTTTTTATCCCAATTTTTTTTTAAAACCCCCAAATATAAAAATTTTGGGGGGGCCCCGAAAATTATTAAGTCCGGCAACACTGTTGATACTTATTTTGAATTTGACAATGTAGAAAGAATGTGGGTAACAATTGCATATAAGGTTTTCTGTTTTTTTTGGGATTTTATAAAAAAAGTATATGCAATAATTACCACTTTAATTATTGCATATACTTTTTTTTCTTTTTTTGGATTATATAAAAAAAAATTTTTTTATATAGTCATATTCCAGTGCCCTTAGGGATTGCAAATATAGTACCGGAGAAAAAAATTATGTGTTTTAATATTTTTTATTTTAATTTGAAAATTTAAAATTACCCCATTGATTTTCTCCTTTATAATGCGAAAACCCCCATTATGACAAGGAACGTCAGCGTGCAGTGTTCCAATCAGGGTCTTTTCGAATACGCCCCCGTTTTTCTTGGGGCTGAAATATAATTGGGAAAAATAAAAAGCCGCTTTAACTAACGAAAATTAACCATGACCAACTCTTTAGACAAATTAAAGGGCCCCTAGTCGGTGGGGGGTTAGTTTTGAAGAAAAAAAAACTTTTATTTACCCCAATTATATTTTAAAAAAACCCCAGAATATCAAAATTTGATGGCCGAAAATTATTAAGTCCAGCAACACTGTTGATACTTATTTTGAATTTGACAATGTAGAAAGAATGTGTTATCAGATTTATTTCCAACCTATAGCTTAATATTATTTTTGAGCAAAAATATTTGGAAAAGGGTCATACTTAAATGGTTTGTGACTCTGCCCATGCTTTAATTAAAAAAAATTTAAAAAACCCCGGATAATACAACCCCCAAGTGAGTACATCTTTCTAATTTACGGTGGGAGCAAAGAAAAAACCCTTTTTTTGATTTTTTTTACTTAACACATAATCAATTTCTAAACTTGGATGAAAAATCTTCATTTATCTATAATTCAATTAGGCCAGGACGAAAGGGATGACCCAACGGTTACCGTTTTTAAAAGGCCCCTAAAGTATACCCCGGAAAAAAAACTATTTTAAAAAATTTAAATTTTTTTTTTGATGACTGAAAAAAATTTTTCCCGGGGCCAAAACAGAAAAATTTTTAAAAAGTAGTTTCATTCCAAAGTTATTCCCAGAAAACTAAACAAAAAATTTTTCCCAAAAAAGGGTTTTTTATTTGTAGCAATTAAAAACCCCCCCACATCTGATACTCATTCCTTTTACGATTCGCTTCCACATTTCCCGAATATTTTTTTAATTAAAGGTAGTACCATTACTACAATAAAGTGTTTTTTTTTTTATTTGTAGATTTTCTGATTTTTTTTTTTTTTTTAATATTATTTAACGAATATTTGTAATAAAATGTTTGTTTATTGAAATTTTTTTTTTTTTTTGGGTTTTTTTAAAATTCCTTATACGAATTTCGTCCACAAATATGGAATAGTTTTTTTTTATTATTTTTAAAATTCTACTAGAATTAATGTTTTTTTTTTTTTTTAGATTTTATTCTTGTTAAAAAATAAAAATTTTTTTTATTAAAGTAATAATTTTTATGCATGTCCATTTTTTATTTGGCGTTGGCGTAACCCCCAAAAAATTCCTTTTTTTTTGTGACAAAAAAAAAAGTATCACACCCAAAAATTTTTTTAAAAAAACGAAAAAAAAAAAAATTTTTAATTGTGAAAATGACAAAATGTCCCCAAGATTATATCTATACCTAAAGTTGTCACATTTTTTTTTTTTTTCTTCGTAATATCGTGTTTTTTTTTTTTTTCTGAAAAAAATTTTTTTTTTTTTGGGGGTTTCGTCCTTTTTAAAAAAGCCATCGATATGTTATTTCAAATTTATTGGTTATCGACGGACGGGTGTAGTACATAATTTATTTGATTATATTACTTAAAACAGATAAGAAACTAATAAATTGTGTTTTGTTAACTGACATTGACTTCTGACATGACTTTTTTAAAAAATAGTAACTGGTAAAGGTACACGTGTAGGTACCTTTAATATTCAAAAAAATATGTATAAAAAAGTAAATAAAACTTTTAGCCATATGCGAGAGCAGACTAGCTCTCCATAATAATCTCTTAAAAAAAAAAAAAAAAAAAAAAAAAAAAGTATATTTTTTAAAAAATATATATATAAATATCTTTATTCTGGGGGAAAAAAAATAATTTTTTTTTTTTAATTTTTTTTTTTCCCGAAATCAAAATAAACTTAAAAAAAATCTATATGGCTAAAAGGTTTTTTTTTCTTTTTTTTTCATATTTTTTTTTAAAAAATTTAAAAATTTTAAAAAAAAAAAATGTAAAAAAAAAATGTCGTTAAAAAAAAAAACATTTTTTTTTTTTTTTCTGTTTTAAATAATATAATCAAATTTTAAATTTTTTTGCTACACCCGTTCGTCGATAACGAATAAATTTGAAATAACATATATATCTTAAAACGGGTTGCCAATGTTTTCAATTTATATAATTTCATAAAAATAATTATTTTATTATAATACTTAAAACAAATCAATTTTATAAAGAATTAAACCTTTTTATGTCTTTTCATGTTTTTTGTTACTATTATTGCGAGAGCAGACTAGCTCTCCATAATAATCTCTTAAAAGAAAAAAATAAATAAAGTATATTTTTTTAAAAAATAATATATAAATATCTTTATTCTGGAGAAAAGCCAAATAATTTTTCTTTTAATTTGATATTCCCAGAAATCAAAATAAACTATAAAAACCTATCTATATGGCTAAAAGTTTTATTTACTTTTTTATACATATTTTTTAAATATTAAAGGTACCTACACGTGTTCCTTCACCAGTAACTATTTTTTTTAAAAAAGTCATGTCAGAAGTCAATGTCAGTTAATAAAACAAAATTTTTTAGTTTCTTATCTGTTTTAAGTAAAATAATCAAATAATTTATGTGCTACGCCCGTCCGTCGATAACCAATAAGTTTGAAATAACATATATATCTTATAACGCGTTGCAAATGTTTTCAAGTAAGTTTGTTTTCTATTTTTATATAATTTCATAAAAATAATTATTTTATTATAGTACTTAAAACAAATCAATTTTATAAAGAATTAAACCTTTTTATGTCTTTTCATGTTTTTTGTTAGTATTATTGCGAGAGCAGACAAGCTCTCCATAATAATCTCTAAAAAGAAGTATAATTTTTTAAAATAATATATGAATATCTTTATTCTGAAGAAAAGCCAAATAACCCTATTTTTTAATAATAAGTATCCCCACTGACACATCATAAAACTGCATTATTGCCTTAAATTACTCCGCCTTAAAATTGACCACACCCAAACTAGTAATTTTAGGATAAAACACTTATTTGGTAGAAAAAACTTATTTTCATGATTATATATTTTTTAATTTTAGGGAAGTAAATAAACAAGTTACCAAATACAACCTTTAAAAACTTACTATAAGGGTGGTTATTTTATAATAAAAAAATACCAAAACATAATAAGTCGCTTATTTTTTATGAGCATTATATATAAATATACTAAATTTAAAATTAATATCTATCTTATTTTCTTTGGTAGTTATGGCGCCAGCAGACAGTGACATTTAGACAGACCGACAGACAGACAAACCATTTTTATGATATAGCGGCTTTAAAACGTAAAGACCTAGAAAAATCTACAGGTTAAATATTGCGCTATTGCTATACTTTTTTCTTGCAGACGAGTTAGAACTAATTACATTAACAAATAATGGGATTTTAAAATTACTTGACCTCAAAAACCTTTAAAATAACATAGAACTTATTTTTTTTTCCTTAACCTCTTTTTCAAATTCACTTTCACAACAGACACCAAATAATTTATAAAGTTAGCTCATTTTGACTGAAAAATAAAAATTTTAGAATATTACAGCAAATATTAATCTTTACTTCTCTTGCCCCATTACTACTGTGTACAATTTGAAGAGCAAATAAAAGGCCGCTGTTCTCCAAAGGGGGACGCGAGGGACGGTCCAAACATTTCGGCCGACAAGCGGATTGCGGAGTTAGAGAAGCGGCAGAAATTTGGAACGTGGGTTATCCAAATAAATATGTAAGTTATCCAACATTTTAACGACTATTGCGACTGCAGAGACCGACACACAGCAGACAAACTAGAAAAACCCCACAGGAGGACTGTTCTTATGAAAGATAGTCAATATGATATATTACAGACTATGGTAGGATAAAGTTATTAATACTACAAACAAACAATTTTATCTGTATTATAAACCAATTGTCATAGAACTTAATATTTAGTGATTTTTCTGTTGGATTTGTTTGGTTCCATTTGTTTCATTGCATTATCCTGCCTAGAGTATGCTAATTTCACTCAACTTTCCAAGTTTGAGAGGGGTCGGATAATCGGGTTACGTGAAGTCGGATTTTCTTTTAGAGAACTAGCTAATCGGGTGAATCGAAACGAAGCAACAGTAACGAGATAATGTCGAGCGTGGTTCCAAGAAGACCGACATCGACGAGTTAGAGGTACTGGACGCCAAAGACAGACTACAGAGCGACAGTATCGTTATTTGAGGCAACTAGCACTTAGAGATTGAATTCGCACAACACGGGTAGTTGCGAACCAGTGGTTTGATGCTGTTGGAGGGGCAACAACAGTGAGGACAGTTTATCGCCGAATAAGGTCTTTTGGACTGTTTTCATACCGTCCCCATCTTGTACTACCTTTGATTCCACAGCATCGTCGGCAACGATTGGTATGGAGTAGGGAGAGACTTGAATGGAATATGAAATGGAACTCAATCGTATTCAGCAATAAGTCCGGATTTTGCTTGGGCCCATATGTAAGTCGTGCAAGAGCAAGGAGGAGACGTGGTAAAAGACGGAACGTTCAATTTTCCATCTAACGGCATATTCATCGCACTGTGAGTATTATGGTATGGGGTGCCATTCCAGATAACATGACTGGAAACATTGCAAGATCCATTTTGTCCGCAGGACAATGCACAATTCATGTTGCACGTGTTAGTTTAGACTTTTTAGAAGCGTCCGATGTAAGCTTGCTTTAGTGGCCTCCCCGATCTCCAGACAATTCCCCTATCGAACATATATGGGATATCATGGAAAGAAGGTTGCAAAATTCACCGCACTCTCCACAAACATTGAAGGCTCTACGAAACCAAATTCAGATAACCTAGGATACAATACACCAAGAAGACATCAATCACCTAATCCAATCAATGCCGCAACGACTTTACAAATGTGTAGCAAACAGAGGAGCTTCGAAACAATATTAACATTAAGGTGGAATATCTTAGCTATTTTGCAAAATTTCGAATTCAAATTTTGTTCACTTCCTATCAGTAATAAAGTGTAAAATTGTGCTCAAAATTATAGTACTCTTACTTGGTGTTGCGTTTTCTATGTCACTTAGTATATATGATTTGTGTTCCATCTATTAAAAACTACTTAACACAAATTGCTTAGTACAAAAAAACACCAAATATTTTTTATATATTCAATAACCTTACTTAAAACTTAAAAGATAGATTATTACCTTCACTGACTGTGGTATTTTCCAACGGTAATTGAATAGACGGTTTAATAGGTTCAATATCACTGGTCATTTCGCTATCTGAGGTTTCGTTGGGCAAACGCCCTTTAACTGATACACTACAATTCGACGAAGCTTCTCCAGCAATGTTTTTGGCATTTACTGTGTAAGTGCCGGCATCCTTTGGAAATGCTTCATTAATAACCAGGGTAGCTTTATTTTCCTCAAAGTGCAACTGTAAAAAATAATACTGGCTGATAATAACACATAATACTTAGATACAAAATACAAGTAACAAATGAACTTTAACAAATGTCATAAAAAGAGATAGCAACAAAGATTCATTTTTAAAGATTCATACATGTATTAAAAATACATTATTTATAAAATATTTAGATGATGGTTTAATAAAAATATTTTGTTTTAGGTCAGCTATTGTAAAAGCTGTTAAAATATTGTGGTTAAAAGAATTTTATAATATATTATGCTTTATAATGTATTATAATATAATGTATTATAATATATTATAATAGGTCTGTTTGTTATCGTTATTCAGAAATAGTTCACACTATTTTATACTTTTTCTACACACCTAGACCTAAAATACACCTTTGGTAAGAGCATTGACGTAAAAAAGGTGTAAAACAATATACATTATTTCTGAATAACAACAGACCTAATATTACAATATATTTTCAAGCATGTAGACTTTTATGTAATGAGTGTATGGGTAAAGAATTAACCAAAATAAAATACATTTAGGTTTTTCCCTGGTTAAATAGATTTTTGCATATACAGGGTGTGCAATTTTCGACACTTTTATAGGGTATGTCTGATTGTTAGTGCTGCTAAAATAGTAATATAAGCATTATGGGCTCTTTTTTTGGTCAAACTTAAAATGGTAAAATTAAAATTTGTAAATTTTTGCTTAAGAGATAAGAAGGAAAATCAAAACATTTCTGAATGACCCTATATTTTCTTAGTTAATTGAGATAAATAAACAGTTTTTTTAATAAGTGTTAAATGATTCACCGTTTTTAGAATAATAAGGGGTGAGATGCAAAAGTTATCGCACCTAACCTCATTTTTTAAATGAAACAATCTGTATATTTTATTCTAAAAAGATAACATAATAAATTATTTTTTCATAATTGTAATACACCATCGATGATATTGGTTTTTTTTTGTGTTAGTCTACGAAGGTTTAAAGCCTACAAACGTTCTGTGGTTATTTTTAGTGGAGTAAAAGGTAGCTTATTGGTACAGAATGTAAAGATTTGAAAGATTAGAGAAAAATACAAAATAACTATAGGCAGGTTCTACAGTCTAGATACTCCAGGGTTGAAGGACTGGTCAAAGTGGGAAATATTGGGCTTCTCTAGATAAGCTAAAAAATAACGGTATCCCACGGTACTTTAGTACTTAGGCTTTAGCCTTCATGAATTATCCAAAGTTACAAAAAAAGCTTGAAAATGAACAATTTATTTTGCTTATTTCTGAGTAGGAGCTGTGCAAATACCTATAAAAGGGGTCTTCCACAACATGTTAGTGGGTAAAAAAACAAATCTGTCTTGTAAGAGTTTGGGAGATGCCAAATTTGGATTAACCTGATTATCGTGACTCTCTTAAATTATTTAATTCTTTTTAAAAAGATTTGTATTTTTTACGATTAAAAAAAATATATATTTAAGGACAAAACTTTAAAGAAACAACTAAAAAACAAAAATTTACCCTTTTTAAACTTTCAGTTGACACACAAATGACAAATTGAAGCCATTAAAAATAGTCTGTTTTCAATTTATATACCTTATCTGTTTTCTAGCTATAAAAATAAAATATCTACTAAAGCTTAAAAATGTACGTAAAGGCTCCGTATACATCTTAAACATTTTAAAATTTAGCAATATATTTTCATAAGCCCGTTTATTCAATAATTGCAATAATTCCCACCGTTGCGTTGCATATCTATAATAAAAGGATGCCCCAAGTAGTCACTTTTTACAGGCTGTACTGGCGGAAAGTATCTCTTTTGCACTCAAGTCAGGTACTCGCGTACCGAAAAGTGCGTATTTTTGCATTTGTTTCATATTGAGGTATTCAAATATTTTCAAGAAATATGTTTGTCCATTATTTAAACTAGCTACTGGACACAGAGCTGTATTATACTAAAACACTTAATTAATAAATAAATTATTGTAAGGTATTTCTACAAATGTCTTCGTTGGTTAGAGAGTATTTTTGTAACACTGGCTTGTTGATTCATAGTCACTACGCTAGCGTTATCCATTTTTAATTTGATGCTTAAGTTCTTATTACTGGTAATAACTCCTTGATGAGAGAAAGTGGATTTCGGTCTTAAAATATATTATTTAAAAAATAATACAAAAAAGCAGCTGTTTGGTCGTATTTGGTACGAAAACGTATATATTTTTTAAAAGTATCTTGTGCAAAAACACCAATCGTCACTCTTTTAACTTTTTATTTACACTCCGTAAATCTATTCGTCTCTGTTTTCAAATTACCACTACAGCGTCCAATTCATAAATAATCTTTGCGAAAAGTTTTGTCACCTCTTAGATACAATTCTAGAGCCTTTAGTGATGGTCGTTTAAAGTAAAAAGTTACTGAGGCAAACTATTTAAAATTTAATAAATTAAACAAAGATTTGGAACTTATATAAACATCCAACATTATTTATGTTGCCTCTGTTTTTGTTAATTCCGACGATCACTGCAAAAGTTCCTAACGCTCTGGAATTGTTCATTTTGCATATTTTTCACAGGCTCTATTACAAAAGTCGTTTAAGATAATTATAGACCAGACTTTCAACCTTCTTCTATAATGACCTATGGTTCTTTTTAAAGGAGCTAAAGACGCCTAGAAAGACAATCTTGGAGTTTAATGCTGCGCTATGCTTGTAAAACTTCAAAATAATGCATAATTGTAATTGTTCTTTTTTAAATATTAACATTTTAATCTTAAGTGATGAGTGCTACTTTATAAACCATACGTAAGTATAGATTAGCTTCATTTTTTAAAACTTTTACTAAGGGTAATTAATTTAAATTTTTTAATTATTTAGTTTAAGTTTTTTGGGCAGGACACGTTTTTCCACAATTTAAATTTTAAATGGTAAATCTTTTCCAAATTGACCTAGAATACTATTATGTGTAGAATACGCCCCAGAAATATTATCGGGTAATTTGGCAACACCTTGTAGATATATATTTTAGTTAATAAATAAAAATCTAAGTTGCACATACATTTAGCCTGTTCGTTAAGCGGATAACACCAACAATTTATTCGCGAATTTATTCCTAAAATCGCTTCTTAGCGTAACTTGACATATGTAAAACCAAAACTTTGATGTCAAATTCGTTCATGAAGAACTTCGTGAAGTTCTTCACGAATTAGAAGGTGCTCTAATTTTTCGTGAACTTTGACGTGAATTCAATAATGCCAACTTAACAAAATACATAAATGTGCGGTTATTGTATTTGGTTTGTTTTAATTTGTGACTATTGTTCTATTTTTTTTTGGATTTTGGATTGCAACTTCATTAAAAATGTGTGCTGCTGAAAAAAAGGTGAGTTTCTTTAATTTAACTTATAGATTGTAATATTGATATAAATAATTTGATTCAAAATGTCAAAATTATTTCTAGGTTGACAAGGGTGAACTCTGAAAGTTAAGTGGTTAAAAAATTCGTAAAATTCGGAACAAGTGAAAAAATAAAAATGCTACAGGTATTACACTAGTTATTTGGGGTTTAGAATTTAAAAAATTTTAAAATTTTTTGCTCAAGTAACGTTAAGAAGGTAATTGGTAGCTACTATAGACCTTTCCCTAAACTTGTTTTTTAACCGACTTAAGAAAAAGACTTTATCAGTTCGAGACATATGTGTGTAATATTATTGGAACTGCAAAATAGTTTCATATGATAATATGTATATTGTATGTACGTTTGGCCAAACATTTTTCTAAAACTAAGTATCTGGTTGATCTAGCAGTTTTTGTTGGAAAATTGGAACTAATATGTATAAAAGGTTTCAAATTTAACAAAATCTTGAAAAATTTACAAAAAATCTATTACTACTTATTCAAAAAAACTTTCCTGCCTTCTTGTAGCATCATAACCCATCGTGGGTCCTAGCTACATCTACGACTCGTCCCCACCTATCCCTGTCCAACAAAAAAAAACTCCAGTTTTTAAAAAAACAAATTAGGGGCTTACAATATTTTTTTGAGGTTGGCGGCAGCAAAGCAATCAAATATAAAACTTAAGTAAAATAAAAACGAAGGCTTTGTTGGCACCCCCTTAAAAAATATCAACTCCTAATTCGTTTCGTACCTACTTTTATTATTTCCTAATTTTAAGTTAATTTTTTTAAAGTCGGTTTAATTTCTTTTTAAATAACCTTTTTATTTTGGATTTGCCAATTTTATAGGCAAATGAACTTACTAATTTAACTTTCTCTTTCCACACTTTACAATTATTTAAACCCTTGTAAAGCGCATTACAGAATGACAAAAATTTCTCACATACTTTAAATAACACTTCGAGCAAGATTTAAAAATACAGACAGAATCATTAAGGAAAAAAAAAAGTCAAATTGGGAAAAAAAATAGTACCATTTGCCACAAATTTTTTGCGGTACATTAAACTCTGGTCGATTTGTTTGTTTGTTATACTGTTTAAATAGTAACATATGTACGCATACTATAAATAATTTTTACATTGCATTGGGCTTTTGAAACTATTTCACATTGAATTGTTGTACCAAACTTTGAATTAAAATAATAATTTTTTTAAACAAACAGATGCGAGAAGGGGGGGAGGAGGTCAATAAAATGTGAAAATGGGGAAACAAGTCATAAGCTTTGTGACGTCACACCTGTTTATCCACTGATATAAACAATCTATGGTCTCAGTTTCATATATTAAAGATTTTGACTTAAATGCTATTTATATTATCACAAATGCTATAGAAAGAAGTACACTTGATAGAGTAGATTGACAAATGGCGCTTTTCAGTTGCGAACTTATTGGTGTTATATTAAAACATGACACTTTCGGGTCATATCTTCTTTCCAGCAATTGAACTATTTGGAGCCAATGGGTCAGTAACGGTTTTCTAGTGGACAGGAGGTTTTACCACTTTCCGTTTTGAATAAATAGACGGCAGGTAAGTATGTACAGCTATTTTTAAATTTCCGATCTTCAACACATTGGAAGCAAGTTCCGTACGATGACTATTGCCCCAATGTCGAGACATACCAATTTAAATAATCAAGAGGCATCTGCGCTTTATATTTTCTATTATACACAGCCACTAACCATCACATGGAAGGCAAATGAATGTTTTGCCCATCACGAAGATTTATCCTCAAAGTATTACAACTATACGTACCAGGGAAAAAAAAGTTTGAAGGTTTATGAAAGGCCAAAGCTGTAGAAAAAATTGCCCACGCGTGCAGGGCAGCAGGAATAGCGGAAAAGGTCCCGCAGAGTGCGCAATGAACAGTAGGTAAGGTCCGGACTTCCATAGTTCTTTGTTACCATGTATAAAGTTGACATCATCAAATATCAAATTCAAACTAACGATACTTTCACTACTTTTTTGTTTTATTTTTTTGCACAACATTGTTGGTTATTAAACGAAACTATTATACAAAATTTAAAATTATTTTGTAATATTGGATTTTATATCATCTGGTTTAATATGGAAAGGATAAATGGCGCCATTTTATAGTCCTCCCTCTCTAATTAAATGGTCGATATTTTTGGGAGGTTTGTATTTTTACCAAAAAACTTAATAAAATAAATAAAAACACGACATTTTTCACAAATTTCAAACATTTTATGATAGTGTCATGTAAAAAATTGATGCTTTTAGCCGTTACTATGTGGTAATTAATCATCATGAAGAACACTGATAAATAAAACTACTATTTTTTTTACCTCTAAAATATTTACAATTATTGTTACTGCGTTTAACTCACAGAGTCATTTTCAAACAATTTTTTTCAGACTAAAGTATCAATACAAAAAAAAGGGGGAATTTATATCTAAGTGGAAAATATATTTGGGGGCGGGGAGAAATTTAACAGTTGTTAGGGTTTTGGGCGACAGAAAACGGGGAAAAAAAAGTTCGGTTTGGTCATTAAGCAAAATGTACATTATTATTTTTATTGCCTTTGTATATTTCTAGAGATTCCAAAAGTTTAATTTTTGACCCTTGGGGGAATAGTGTAATATTTCGATATTTTTAAAATGGGGAATTTGTTTTTTTTGTTCTAAACAATGATTAGCAAAAGTAGAGTCTGTTTTTGTAGTCTATATGATATAAAATGTTCTAAATAGCGAGTTTTTATGCTCCTACCGCTTTCCTATTAAAAGATCAATTCTGAACATTTCAACTTAAAAACTCGATTTATTAAATTTTTTGGGTTTTTATCTTTAGCGTTATAAATAATATTGATATATTGTTCTGAGATTTAAAAGCAACTTTAATATTGTGTTTTGGGTAGAGTTTGGCTATGTTTTCTGATAAGGTGCCGCAATATGATAAGGGTAATACTTTTTGGTTTTTTTTCTTGATCTTTAATTTTTGGGTAGATTAATTGAAAAGCTAACGTTTTTGTTTTTTTTATTAATTTCTTTATGGTTTGTTTGGAGAATTTATTTGATTGTGAATATTTTTAATGGTACAAAGTTCTTTCTGTAGCTCTTCTTCAGAAAGGCAAAGAGAGTGCTCTATGTATCATTGAATTGTTTAGTTGGATAGGGTGGAAAGAGTCATTGGGGATAGTAATACCTGTAAATGTTGATTTTTATAAACTTTAAAATTTCACATTTATTTACGTGGGATATGGTTAGGTCTAAGAAATTTATTTCATTGTTGTTTTTTTTCTAAAGTGAATTAAAATTTTTGGTAAACTGTTAATATAATGTAAGAAATTCAAGTTTCTGTTTGTACCTTTTAAAACATGCAGAACATCGTCAACATATCGAACCAAAAGGAATATGGTTTGCCTGGAACTGAGGATTTTATTTTTTCTATATCTGACATGAAAATATCTGCCAAAAGGGGGGTAAGAGGCGAACCCATTAGTAGGCCTTTTGTTGTAAATAGAATTATTATTAAACTGGAAATACGATTTAAAACATGTTTCAAAAAGGGGGTAGAATTTCGGTAGTAATTATAGGATTAATATTGTTTTGTAGAATTTCATCAATAAGTATTAAGCATTCTTTGTTGGTATATTAAAAAATTTGCTTTTATGACAAAGGAAACTAATATTGAATTATCGGGGGTTTTTGTTAATTTTTTGAACAAGTTTAGTGAGTTATTTAAGCTATTTTTGGTTTAAAATTGGTTAGTTGTTTGAACATTGAGTTTAGGGTAATACTTAATTCTCTAGTGGGACTGTTTATGTATGATACGACTAGGCGAATAGGGTTTCCCGGTTTATGATTTTTTATAAGTCCATATGAACCCCCAAGCTCCCAAACTATTTTATAAAAAATGCGTCATATTCCCCTAAATCATTGGGTAGGAGAAGGAAACTTTTCTGTAAGCGTGTAATTATTAATAAGGCTAACAGCTCTTTTTTGAATGGAATCAAAGATGATAAGAGTTGTAGGAAACGCCATTCCCCAAACATGAGAACTATATTCTAAAGATAGTGTGATTTGGAATACATACAGAGTATACAGATAAGACGGAGAGAAATACTTTCTGGCTTGAAAGAGCAATCCAATATTTTTCAAAGCAGCTGAGGCTATGGATGTAATGTTTTTGCCAGGTTATTCTAAAAAGTAACGCTAAAATTATTAAATTACTTCTTTTTGCAACTAAACTGACTGTGTCTTAAAGCATTATAAGGACAAGATTTTTTAAACCCCCAAATTTAAGATTAGTGTAAGGTCTAGTAAAAGAATTTTCTGACCTGCGCTGTTTAAATCGGGTTTTTAGGCGCTTAAAAAAAAATAATAGAGGGGGGGTACTATCGTCAGCAAAACTAATAATAGGATTGATTATAAAAAAAAAAGTTTTCCCGCACTTTCCTTAAAATAGTGTTTATATTAAAATTGGTGTGACTGAATTAAACTGTTACACGTTGATAACTTCTCAACCACAAAATAAAATTACACATGGCAAAACAATCAAAATTAAAACGGGGCAAACGACAAAAACTTTAATTCGCTTGAAGGGATCGATGAGCCCCGGACAGCACAGCGGGTATGGTTTATACGTGCTGCATCGTCGCACACTAATGACGTCTCTGTAACGTTTCCCAAAATTTTAACCGGAAAACTTAGTAAAATCAACAATAAGTCTTCCGATGAATCAGTTAAACCCAGACGCCCTAATTAAGCCAAATAAAACAATTTTACTACAAAATATAAATAACTAACAATAAGCTGGAATATGTAAGCTAAACTTTAAATTTCAAAACATGTAAAAGTTACTACACCTCAAATTCCAATTACCTTAAGCCAGTAAAATAAAAGAACAAAAAAAAAAACTAAAATTCCAAAGTAATGGACATAATCCTCGAAATAAACATAACTTTTTTTTGAAATCCACAGGGCATCTTTATATTATGTAGCACTATTAAAAAAAATAAAAAGCAGTACATTAAAAAAAAAAAAAAAAACAAAACATTCACAACACTTTTACAAAATTTCAAATAAAACGAACATAGGTTTGGTTTGACCTGGAAAAAAAAAAGAAATATCTTTTAAGCCAAGACTGTCCAATAGCACTCGGAGCACCCAAAAAATAATTATATTTTATAATTGTAATTCTTAATAACTTTCAAATGCGCTAAAATTTTTTGCAAAATTTTAAATACCCAAGAAATTACAAAAACACAATGATAATATTAAAACAATTTACCAAATGTAAATTGATAAGAACGGGGCGGGACGTGTAAATTCATATGTCATATTCACTTTTTTTTAAAAAAATTTATTATTTTTTAAAAATAATAATTTTTATTTTAAAAAATTTTTTTTAATATTTTTTATTTTTAAAAAATTTTAAAAAATATTATATATATATATAAAAATATATATATATATATATATATATATATATATATATATATATATATATATATATATATATATATATATATATATATATATATATATATATATATTAATTTTTAGCACTTGTAACGTTAAGGCAAATTTAGACGTATCCAGTTGATGCTTTTGTTATCAGTTTAAAATTAAATTTTATACTCCCTTTTTTTGTATATGTATATGTTTTTAAATATTTTACCCAAAAACAGCTTTATTGACAAACAATATGGGGAGACGAAGTAGTATATTACATAAGGGGGTTGGTAAGTAGATTTTTGGCCGTAAAAAAAGTTTGCAAAACGGGCCCCAAAAGGGGAGTTTCATTAGGTCGTTAAAACAGTTTCCCACTGGGAATTTTATGTATAGTATTTTACCCTCAATCATCGGGTTTTTTTTTGGGATAATCTTTTTTTTTGACGTTTATCCCAATTTAAAAACCCGAAATTGATTAAACTACTAGTTACCTCAATAGGTGTGAGCCATTATAAAAAAACACCACCGCAAAAAAAAAGCCCTTTTAATCGGCAGTCGTAAATATAGGAAATGTGAGCAACTGGGGGATTATGTTTAACTTTTAGGTATATTATCTGTATGTTGGGTAATTTACGTGGAGAGTAATAATTGTTAAACGATGTTTAAATAAACGATTTTTTGAAAAGTCCTTAGTACAAATGATCTTACCGCACTAGTGCGGTAAAGTAAAAATTACCACACTAGTGCGGTAAAGTGACACACCACCTTAAAAAATGTTGTAACCTTAGTTACCGCACGGTTGAAGATAAAAGTTTTTTAATTAGGTAAAGCTTTTTCAATTCCCGAAAAAATACAATAAAAAACCATAGAGGGTTGTAGATTTCAAACGCTTTTCCAGGGTAGCAGATACTTACAAACCTTTTTCCAAAAAAAACCCCCAAAAATTTTTGCGCCCCAAATTTGATAATATAAAATAATTTAATTGTATTTCTTCAAACTTAACCGCCCCATAGGTCAAGAGGTAAGAAGTTTAGGACATGTATTTAGGGGAAATTTTTTTTTTATTTTTTAAGGGGCCAGTCTGTGAAATTTTTTGCAATATTAAAGAAAAAGGGGCCTTTTTTATATAAAATAATATATCAAATAATTTGTTCACTTTAATGACGTATAGTGGTATGCTCCCTTTTTTTTTAAATTAAAAGTTCCTGTTTTAAAACTTTTTTTTTTAAAATTTTCATTTAACCATACAGATTAATAATAAAAAAAATTTTCCTTTACCAATAAATAATCCCAAAGCCAATATAAATATAAAACATATGGACTCTTCAAACGCCATCGTTTAAATTAAAAAGAAAAACTAAAAACTCTCAGAAAAAACGAACAAGTAAAAAAAAAAGTTTCTACTATAAGACAAAATAAACACAAATGACCTCGGGTGCTTCATCTCAAAAAACTAAAAATAAGACAAATACTTTTGGCGCTAGTCTGAGAAAACAATACCTTTAAACAAGTGTTATAGCCAAGTGAACTGAAATTGTAAATATTCTAATATAAAAATAAACTATATTTAAATGTCAACCAAGTTTGGGGGGGGTAGTAAAAATGTTAATTAAAATAAAGTAAAACACTCGAATAAATATATAAAAATTAGGGTTGCTGTCGAGACGGTAAATTTTTTTCAAAGTATTTCGTTCTCTTTACCAGATATTTTGATGGAAAGACAAAAAAAATTTTAGCTTATATAAAAAAATTTATTGTAAAAACAAATTTAAAAAATTTTTTGAAGTAAAGGATCAGATTAAACATTTTTTTAAAAAAGAAATATGTAAATAAGGTCTAATGCCTTATAACTTATAAGTACCAAGAAATTCCCTTTTTTTTAAATTTGGTTTTAATTGAAAGCTTATTTTTTAAAAAAACGATTTAAAAAAAAAAATTGGGTGGTTAATATTTTTCTACTAAATACACTTTTTGGGGAAAAATTTTTTTTTGCGTATTTAAATGCATACAAATACATTCTTTTACATTGACTTTTGGGGAATTTTTCACTTTCTAATATAAAAATAAGTATCAACAGTGTTGCCGGATTTAATAAAATTGGGCCAGCAAGTTTTACGTCTGAAATATAATTGGGGAAAAAAAAACCCCCGCTTTAAAAAATTCAAAACTAACAATGAATTTGTTTTAAAAGGTCAGTCATTGTTAGTTGTGGTTATTTGCGATTTTTTATTTCCCAATTATATTTTAAATAAAATGCGAGGATCCATTAAAAAAGATTTGGGGAAACACTCCCGTTTTTATATAAATATTTAAATTATACGAAGAAAATCAAGGTTTTTTTAAATTTTAAAATTGAAAAAAAAAAAATTAAAACCTTGTTCACTCAATTTTTTTATCGAAAACTACTCAAAAGAAGGTAAGTTTTACGAAAAAATTTTTAAAAAAATTCAAAAATCGATGGTACTTAAAAACCCCCCCGAGCCCAGTAAATATATACTGGCTTTTTAATATCGCATTCTTAAGGGACTTTAAAAAAAAATAGACTAACATAAAAAAATTCTTTAGTGCAAAGTTGTGCGTGTTCTATAAATTTATTTCTTTAAAAGTATAATTAAAGAAAATTTTCAAAACAAACAAAATTTGGGAAAATTGCTTTTACATATGTGTCCAAAAAATTTTACCAACCAGTTTATGACAATTACAAAGTCGTTTTTTAACAAAACGCCAAAAATTACGGATTTCATTAAACCCTGTCTTTTTTAAAAAATTTTTAATCCTTTTTTAAAATTTTTTTTTTAATAAAATTTTTTTTTTTAAAAAATTCCGGTTTAATTTTTAAAAAAAATTTTGGGGAAAAAAAAAAAAGTTTCCTTTTAAATGTGCCCAAATTTGCTTGTTTTAAAAAGTTTTTTTTTAAAACCCAAAATGTAAAAATATAAAAATGTACTACGGTCAACTATATTTTTTAAAAGAAAAAAATGCATTTTTGTGGGTTTTTTTTTAAAAAAAAAAAAAGTTTTTATTTTTTTAAAAGGTCACTTGGTACAGGAGTAGTTAAGACCATTTTAAGTCATTTGACCCGTGTGATTTTTGATTTGCCCCTTGGGGAGGCGGGGGGGGGTGGGGGTTAACGAACTATCTCTTAAATTGTTGAAAATGCCAAAAATGATAATCGAGTCCTTTTTTTGCAAAATCTGAGGTCAAGGAGTTCGAATTTGTTGTTATTTTGTTTATTTAAATTCCAGAGTTTAATATTTCGCACTGTTATTGCGGTTTTTGAGGCAAAATTTGTAAAATTTGATATTTAATACTTTTGCTCTATTCAAATTAATTTTTAGTTTTTTTATGGTAATAAATCAAATAATTTATTTCAAATAAATTTAAAAAAAAAGGCCTTTTGAAAAGGTTTAAAAAATAAAATTTTAAAAATTTAAAAAAAATATAATTTTTTTTAAAAGGAGTTCGTCGTCAGGATCTTCCAACTAAAAGTAATTTTTTTTGTGTGGCTAAACCATAGGGGAAAAAAAAATTTAAATTTTTTTTTTTTACAGGAAAACTACCTCTTTTTTGGAAAGATTATTTAAGACATGATGAAAACAAGGCTGAGTTATTTATTTTCTTTTTAAAGAACTTTGGTATTGCTGAAAGATATGGCTTTGTCACTAATGTTGGTATGGCAGTCCAATCATCTGTTGCTGTAGGATCAGTTCTTCGTAACATCAGTCTTGAGGCTTGGGAAAAAGCAGATGGAAGAATAATTCTGCATACAATGGATATGGTGTGCAGTGGAGTAGAAAGTCGTAGGAGCAGTAGTGACACTAATGTTTTGGTACTAGCTGTGTCATTTTTTCATGACTTCCAGACGAAAGGACTGAAAGAACTATGGGTATTATTTGGCACGGAAAAACTCGTCGAACGTATCGTACACAATCTGGCATCCTTTCGGGTAAGCGCAAGGCTCCAGCTCTTCGTTTCTTTCACTGCTTGACGGGTTGTGATACAGTGAGCTTTTTGCTTCTCGTGGAAAGCGTACCGCATTTCAGCTTGGACCAAAGAGGAAGAGACGGAGGCTTTCTTTAAGCTAAGCCACCCATAAATTTACCATTGCCAGATGATGCACTCCATAGGTCGAAAATTTCATAGTTCGGATGTATGGAGTTAAAAATGCCCTTAAAAGGCGCTCGGCAGTTTATGTTTTCTACTTTAAACCGTCCTCTACAAGCCATACCCCCTTCCCGGGGGCATTAATAAAAAATATTAGTCGTGCTGCATATCAGGCTGGATAGATTTGGGGAAGGGCGGCCGATCTGAGCAAACCACCCACGCCGGAAAACTGGGGTTGGACAATAAATGACGGTAAATGGCAGCCTGTCTGGACCGATGATCCATCGATTTGGGCAGAGTGTAGGACTCTGGATAGGTGCGGCTGCAGCACCAGTTGCGAAACTCAAAGATGTAAGTGCCGCCGTTTCGACCTTCCATGCACACCCGCGTTCAAGATGTGCAAAGGTTCTTGTAGAAACCAGGCGTAAGTTAACGTCTTTATCTATTCTTCGAAAAAATTCCTTTTTTTTTTTCAGAAAAAATGTGGGAGATACAGAAGAAATGTTACATGGCGATCGAAAAAAAAATTCTCTTTAAAAGTCGATTATTTATATATTTTTCTAGTAAATTTTATGTTATTGTGTATTGTTTTTTTGAAAAATCTGTTTGTAATTAGTTATTTTGATTTGCCATCAGGGGCTTTCCAAAATTGCCATTAATTAATTAATTGATCATTAAAGTACGAATTTTAAAATTATAAAATTTTTGGCCAAAAAAAATACGTTTACATCCCAAATTTCAAAAACTAAATTTGATGTCAAAAATAACTATAAATCTAAACTCTCGCCCTCAATTATGCGAACATGACTTTGATTGTTGTTATCGGTTAACATTAAATTTCAACAATTTGGGGAGTAGTTCGTAAACCCCCCCCCCCCCGCCCCCTAAGGGACGAACCCCAAAAACACTACGGGTCAAATCACTTAAAATGGTCTTAACTACTACTGGGCCAAGCGGCTTGCTTTTAACACAAAATGCATTTTTTTTTTCGCCCTAGTACTATAGGGCTTAATTTAAGATCCCGTTTAACGGAAATTTAAAATTTTAATTTGGATTTCTAAATGGATCCGTTTGTTTTAGCCCTTTTTTTAATTTAAAATGATATTATGAATTAAACCACCTGCCACTTATAACTGTTTTTACTTAAACTATTTTTATTTCTAAATTTATATTTTACCCCGTGAATTCGTTTAATTAACTAACTTAAGTCCGAAGAAAAAAAAAAAGGGGGGTAAATTCCTTGTCAAAAATTCAGCTTTATATCTGAGATTTACCTTCTAAATTTAATTGCGATATTATTAATACAAACAAGATATAGTGGCGAGCCACTTCTGGGGGACATTATATAAAAAATTTAAACCCCCCGTTTTTTTCTTGATCCGCTTGATTGTAAATTTTTAAGAACGCTTTTTCAAAATACGTTCTATTTTTGGTTAACAATTTAAATTACATAAAGGTGCATGTTTTGGGTCTGCGCTTTTTAAATGAAAAAACCCATTGTGTACATTTCCCAAAATATATTTTCTTGGTTTTAACCTACATTATTCTATTTTTATGCTACTACTGTGTTTTTAAATTTGCCCTTTTTTGGAAATTTTTAGCATTTTATTATTTTTTAAAAAGTTGTATTAATTACAAGTATTTATAACATATATTAATTTTTGTGATTCTTATTTGGGTATTTTTATTCCCGCTGTTGACATCCTAATGCTGTTCATAACTAAAACTACACAGGCTTGCCAGAAATGTAGATGAAATAAACACAACCGCTTTTTAATAAAAATCTTGTTATTTTTAAAAGCCAACACTAATTAACATACCCGGGGGGCTGCACCTTTTTCTTTCCATAAAATATATGGGAAAAAAAAAAATTAAAAATATTAATTTAGTTTGTGGAATTAAAAAAAATCTTTGGGCATAAAGTGGGTTTATTTTCTAAGCATAAAACAAAAACCTTTAAAAGTCAATCAAAGTATCCAATATAAAAAAGGGGGTTTTTATAAACTTTTAAGTAGCTTTGTGTAGGTAATGATATAATGAAAGTTTTGTATTTAGTGCCTATACATTGAGCCTTGTTGGTCTTTACTTTAAATCTATGCAAATGTATGGACAATTTTAAAAAAGTTAATGCTTAAATCAAATCAAAGTATAAATATGATAAAGATATATAATAAAAGATATAAAAAGTAGGGAAATATAATAATTTAGAAAAAGTGTGTTCTGTTTTAAATGAAAATAAATAGTAATACTATATAAATATAGTTATGTTTAATCGATTAGTAGTTAAAATTTAAGCAAAGCAAAAACTAAAAGTTTTAAAAGTTGTTTACAAAAATAAGTAAAACTGGTGTAAAACTTCCTTAATTTCGCGTTTCCTTCACAGCTTTGCCGTTTTTTGACCAGGTTAGAATCGGCGGTGGCAGGCCGGATACTTCGCACTCCCAAATTTTTTTTTGGCCTGCCCGGGCCATAACATTCGAAAGCGGTAATGAAGACGGGGGCTTCTGTTGGCTCCGGGCTAAATAGGAGGAAAAATAATATTACAATAAATTAATTATTTTTTTAATAATATTCCGGAAAAAAATACTAAAATATAAAAATACAGATATATTTTTTTTTGCAAAGTAATTTTTTTTGTTGAAACAAATTCAAAATTATTGGAAAAAAAAAAAAATATATTTTTATTACATTTTGATACCGCAATCACTTAAAAAATATAAAAAAAAAAAAAAAATTTAAAATTTTATTTCTTAATAGCTAACCGGTTTTTCCCATATAATTTTTCTTTCCTATTTGTATATAACTATAAATGACTTGCCAAGAAAAATAAACAAAAAAAACTACATTCGATGCTTAGTATAAAAAACCCCGTATTTTCAATTTTAAAAAAAGGGGTTTTAGATAAAAATTACGCATATTATATAAAACAGCTATTAAAAAAATCCATCTGCGCAGTGCTGCTCTCTACAGACAACAACAGGTACCACGTATATCAGCTGTTCCCAAGATTTATTGGATTTAGTGTGAAGACCCTGTATGTCCAAGGAATATTGTCTGCATTTTTTAGGTGTTCTCAGTGTGTTAGTTCAAATTTAAAACATATAAAAAAATTAAAATCTTTCTGGACAAAAAAGTGCAGCAAATCAGTTTTTGGTGTCTTCTGTAAAATTTATATTTTTTGCCATACGAGGTTTTTATACGATTCTAAAAAAAATGTTTTACAAGTAATACATAATAGGGGTTAATAAGTTTTATTGAGTACTAGGGCCCGGATTTCGGAACGAGCTTGTTCCCTATACATTTTTATGTCTGGTAAATTCATTGGCGTGCGTATTAAGGAGATATTAAATATAAATAAATTTAAAAAAAAGTGAAATAAAAACATAATAGGGGTGTTTCTTTAAATTGCATTACATGATATAACTAACGTCTTTTCAAAGTTGGTTTCGGGAAAATTGGTTCTTTTATAATTTAAAATATGTCTAAGTATAAAAAAGTTCCTTTCGACATCCGCTTGTAACCGGAGTAAATCGAAAAAGATTTTACAAGTAAGTTCTTTTATTTTGTAGTGCCTCAAAAAAATGTTTTTTTTCTAAAAATCTGGTGATACCAAAAATTTTTGTACATAAATTCAATTTTTCCCCCATTAGGAAAAATTTATTTTAAATTTGTAAAAAAGGGCCAGGGGCTTTTGTTTTTAAAATTTTTTACCTTTGGGGTAACCAAAATTTTAAAATAAATTATTTAAATTTTTAAAATTTCATTTAAACTTTTTACCTTTTTTAATTTAAAACAATTGAAATGTCTAACTTTTTT
>JAHBCN010014329.1:0-22961 GCA_019359885.1 Listronotus oregonensis
GGAAGCTTTTCTGTAAGTGTGGGATCATTAATAAGACGAACAGCTCTTCTCTGGATAGAGTCAAGAATTCTAAGTGTTGCAAGAGACGCGATTCCCCAGACGCGAGAAAAATATTTTAAAGAGGGTCTAATCTGGTATACATACAAAGTATACAACTTAGAAGGAGAGAAATACTTTCTGGCTCGAAAAAGAAATCCAAGGTTTTTTAAAGCTGCTGAGGCTATGGATGTAATGTGTTTGTGCCAATTAAGGTTATTCTCAAAAGTAACACCCAAAAGATTAAATGACTCTTTGATCTGCAGAACTTAGCCGCTCATATGTATGTAACGAATGAGCATTGGACAACTTATTTTGCGATAGCGAACATGATTGTGTTTAGGAGATATTAAACTGGACAAGATTTTTAGCGCTCTAATCCAAGATTACTTTAAGGTCTTATATCTGCATTGAACTGCGCTTGTTTTCCAAATCCGGAATTACAGGGTGGCTTAAGAAATTGAATATTAGAGTGGAGGTACTATCGTCATGATGTGAAGAAGAAACTGAGTTGGTGTCAGTACTGAGCCCTGGGGCACTACAGCATTAATTGGATAAAAGCTGGAAGAATGACCATCTACCTTAACTAATATATATCGATAAACAAAGAAAACTGGAAAGCCCAGAACAAAGCTTAGGTGAAAGACCATAGAAGGGAAGTTTGTTAATAAGCCCATCATGTCATACCTGATCAAAAGCTTTAGATATGTTAAGAGAAACGATCTGGGATTTACCAAGAAACTCAAGGAACTTATTCCAGTTGTGTAAGACAAAGGAAAGATGATCAGTGGATCTTCTATGACGAAAATTAAAATGATTTTATTTCCACTCTCAGTAAAAAAACATCAATATGGCCAGAATTGCGTGCGACACGCTGTATATATGAAGGTTACAACTTTAAAAAATTAAACACAATACTTTACTTATAGCACCTATTTATTTATTTGATTGTAAATACCAAATATTTTGTGTTTGGTGTTTTTTAAAAATAATATTGACATCAACACTGTGTATTTTAGATGAATGAATGTACTTTTCTCTGCCAAGTGCTATTACCCACGATGATGTCATTTTAGTACAATTAAAATTAACATTTCTATAGTGCAAACGGTGTGCAGTAGGCATATCTAACTAACTAGGACATAAATATTAAAACGGTAAACGAATTACATAAAAGGAAGTGTTAAAATTTATTTACTTTCCTGTAGGTTAGTTTACATATTTATTTTTATCACAAAAAATCGCATTTACAATACTTATTGAATTAATGATAATATATTTCGTCATTTTCTTTTAATTAAACTTTTAATGACTTTGGAATAGTATACAGTGCAAATCTTTAACCTGGTATAAACTTAAATAATTTAAAAACAAGTTATTTAAAAAAAATATATTTTAAGAGTATTTTTAAACCGCATATTTAAAGTTAAAAAAAATACATTAAATCTTCTTTAAAATATCATATTCAAAAGTCACAGGTGATAACGTAAAATGTCATTGGAAAGAAAAAAAGGTCCCATCATTTTTTTTCATATCGGTATTTTAAACGATCAAAACAGGATGACAGGTGTCAAATTTGACGTGTAGAGTGCCGATATCAATAAAATGTATGGGTAATTTTTTGTTTTCAATGACATTTTCCGATATTGAGTGTAACTTCTAAACATACAGGTGATTTATTAATTTTTGTTTTTTTTAAATTTCGTCAAGCTGCGCGATCGAAAATCCCTTTCCCCAAATTGTCAGCATAAAATAAAAAGACATTATTAATGTGAATAAATTATGGTTTATGTTTTAAGTAAAACCTTATAATTTACTATTTCACAAACGATACGAAAGAAAAATTTAAAACGCGCAGTTATGTATAACTTTATATGCGCTTTTAAAGCACTCTTAAAAAAACTTGGGCTTAGATTTTAAAAAATCATCAAACACGTGATATCTTAACTTTTAAACAAGTTGAAATTTTTTTTTATAGAAAAGACCTAGAAACGGGACGGGTCCAAGTATTGTTATAAAAATAACTTTTTGATTAAGTTCTAAATTTTCTTTTGCCCCTACAAAAAAACTTAGGTAATATTAGGGCCAAGTTCCTATCCAAAAATCTTGGCCTCTTAAAGTACTAAGATATCAAATTACACCAAGTTTTGTCCACATATAATATGAAATAAAATCTTGCCTGCATTTTAAATTCTAAGATAATTATGACCTTAGAATTAGGTTCGATCATATTGCAAGCTTCTACAATATACGATATTACCGCTCCTATTTCAGGCGGTATTGAATAAAAATGTACACTTGTCAGAATTCTTCCTTAACTTGCGTCCTAAAACCTAGTTACACACCAAATTTTAGGTTTCTACTACGAATATTTTAGAAACCACTTGACGAAAACTTTCTCAATTTTTTTTACAGGTAATTAGAATGCCTATATTAATTTACATACCGAATCTCATACCTCCATGTGCAACAATAACAAAATTATTATAGGGGGAAAACACGCTGGAACATTTCGTGTTATATACACACTGCGTACGGCAGGGCCGAACTTGTCCTGGCGCACTACCGTGCTCAGAGATGCAGTTTATGAATTCATACTACTCTGTAACACTCTAACGTGTTTGAAATACAGGAGGGATTAGATCGATTTTTTTGTCATAATACTTTAAAAACACTACGACGCGATAGCACAGAAACCACGTAGGAATTTTGAAACCATCGCGCAGAAGTCTACCCCATAATTACTACGAATGTTGTAACTTGGGATGAATTAAAGTACAAATCATTTGGAATCCATACCGCATGTCAGAACAATCCGCGCTCGCATGGCAACAGAAAAATCACTTCTTCGTCTATTTCACGCCCGCACGCACCGATTGCATCATACGATTTTGTTTGTTTTCTTTTTTTTACGTTTAAGTAAAAGCTTTTTAACTTAACCAACTTTAGTATACAAAATACAGATTCAACTTCTCTAAGTAATAAAAATCCTCCCTCCGGGAATTTGACGAACGATGTAAACACCAAATAGTTTGAAGTTCAGTACCAACTCTCACTGTAAAATTTGAAAAAAGAAGTTCACAGATTAGTGGAAACGTTTGAACAAAATCCAAGTTCAGGTAGTTTAAAAGCCATAAATTCGCTTACCAATCACTTAAAACGAATCAGTACATGAAATCAAGCTACCGATTTAATACTTAATAAAATGGTTTTTAAAAGAAGTAGAAAAAAAGTACAGCCAACAGCTATTAGTCGCAAAAAACGAACATCTAAAGGTTCAAAAACAAGGAATCGGGTTCAGTCAGGAAGAGTTGCAAAAAAAGAAGCCACTTGCTGCTGAGAAATATTAATAATAATGTACCAAATGCTAAAAAATAAATTGATTTAGTTACCATACATAATGTAAAACGTTTGTTTCACCATACCTAATTTTTTATAATAAAAATATAATTTTCTATAAGATTTTTATTTGCGCAAATTTTATCTGCAACGTTTCGGTTTTTGAAAAATCACCATCGTTCGTTCGTTTTTTTTTTAATTCAGACTCGAAGTCTTTAATCAAAATTTTAAGAATTTCTCTTTAAAAAAAAAAGACGAACAAAACGCAAATAAAATTTGACTGTCATTCAATAATAATACTGCAATTTTATCAAAAGGTAGGTTTTCAAATGCTTTTACGCCTTTAAATGCTTTTAAATCCCTGGACTTCAACACAGAATTCGCGTATGGTTTCAAAAGCCTTAGGAGGCGAATGATATTTAGTTTTGCTACCATGTTTTAGCGTAATGCTCGTGCTGACACATAGTAGAAAGTCATAAAGCGCCTCCAAGATATCTTATTAAGTTAGAAACTACTTTGTTACTGCTTTACGTTTGCAGGGGATTATAATTAACATTTTTTTTTGATAATATTGCATTCTTAAAGTTAGTCCAGGACTTGTGATTTATTTTCTTGTGAATTTTTATCAAATTTTTAGGTATAATGGTAACAAAAACGCATTTTCAATTAAAACTTTTACATAAATGCCTTCGTTATTATTTTCCTTGGAGTAATGTTTACTTATTTTATATTAGATTTTGCTTAGATAACTCTGTTCTATATAAAAATCCTTCCAGTCCAAATTTATTTTGTTTTGATAATTTCTATTTATGTAAACGTTCCATTGACCATCAACAAAATAATTTAGTCTTTCCTAGAAATCCATCGAATGGTGACTTTTTATGGACTCTTTGAAGATAGTTTCTTTGTTTAATGAAAATGAACAACCATCTGTTCCCATAAGTCATGCTATAAATATGAAAGAAACGAACGAGAACATGCATATATTATTTCAAAGTATAAAATACAAAGATCATAAATGAAATATCTACAACCTAAAAGTTGTTGCACTACTTACAGGACTGCAGTGTTGCTATAACCATTATTTTTTTTATGTATACCAATGAAACAGCAAAGCCAAAAACTAAGAAAATGTAGATAAAGAATGGCCGTTATGTCCAAACCTTGTGCCTGTTTTGAAAATCCACTTTAATAAACCTTTATAGCATAGCAGCAGTAAATGTATTTACCTAAAGTGCACATAGATCTGGGGCTGATAAAAATTTTTGTCAAGGCCTTAAATAGAGAAGAATATTTTTTTTTAATTGGGATGGAAATTCGCGTGTGTATGTGAGGCAAAGACAATTTTCTTATACCGCAGATACAAGAATTTTGCAGATACGAAAATTTTAAGACTACACTTTTGGCAAAAGAAAATAGGGCCTGGAAATAATGTAAGTAGCAACTTTCTAAGGAGGAACAGGAACAGAAAACCTAAGAATTACAGGGATACAGTTGAAGAACTTATTCAATCTTTCAAGACAACATGTCACTTGAGCTGCATTTTTTGCATTTCCATTTGAATTATTTTTTAATTGGTAAAAGATTTTCCCAGCAGATTGCTTAAAAGAGGAATAGTTATAATGGAAAATGTTGGTAGACTACTGTTTCCAACCGTCAGACATGAACAAGCAAACTACTGTCTTTGATTATTATCTAATGCCTTTTTTGATAAAAAAAGCACATTTTGTAAAAATAATGACTCTTTAAAAATTTACCAGATTCCCATGATTTAGGGTTTTATGTTTTATATTCTTCTTCCTCTCTTTAAAAACTTGTGTGTGATAGATATATACTTAGCTTATTTTTAAATCTAGCACAGTACAGTAAATACAAAAAAAAAACTAAAAAAATGTCAGGAAACGACAAAAAAAAACAATAAAATTCATATACAGGGTTTTTTCGTACATTTTTTGAGCATCACCAGAGCTTTTATTTTAGAAGTTGGAAAAAACTTTAAATTATAAAAGTTGAATTATTTTTTCTTAACCGTCAGAATTTGTCATCAGATAAAACAAAAGAGTATCGAAAATATGTTTAAAAATATCAAATTTGGTTTTTTTAAATGGAACACCATGTATATTATTATCTTTTGGCTTCCTTACTATACTTTTATTTTAAAAATTTATAAATGTTTTATGTTTTTTTTTTACCGTTTAATCAGTATTTCACTTTAAAATATTGCATATTTAAAAAAACTGGATTGCCGAAAAAACAAAATTTAGCCTATTTGTTAATCGATTACTGATTTAAATATTCGTTATAATTCAATGTAATAAAAAAATGTGGATTGTGGTAAAAATGCGGTAAATTTTGTTTTCTCGGCAATCTAGATGTTTTAAATATGCAATATTTTAAAGTAAAATACTGGTTAACCGGTAAAAGAAATATACAACATATTTTTGAAATCAGTGTAAAGTAAGCAAGCTAAAAAAATAATAATATACAGGGTGTTTCATTTAAAAAAACTTAACCTGGTATTTTTAAATACATTTGCGATGCTCTTTTCTTTTATCTGATGACAAATTCTGACGGTTCAGTAAAAATACTTCAACTCTTGTAATTTAAAGTTTCTTCTTACTCTGGTGGTGCTCCAAAATATATGGAAAAATCCTGTACATACAATACAAATAAAAAATATATTAGAGATGGTAAAAAACAAATAAACGCAATTAAACTCCCAGTCATATTTAAGGTATAGCAAATTTAGTTTTTCCAAATGGAATGTACCTAATCTATTTTTGGCATAAGTAATTGTTTCTTAGGCTATAAATTTTATTGGCAATTCTGTCTGACATAAACTTTGATGGGGAATTTGCGGGGCATTAACATGAGGAGTTTTAAAGATAGCGGCAATGGGGTACTCATACCCATAATTTTGTGGTAGGTCATATCATAATATAAAAACGGTTCTACCTAAGTTCGATAACTTAAAAAAAAGAAACAAACAAAAAGTCAGGTACATTAAATGTTTTTAATTTTTTTTTTGTTTTAGGAAATTTATTTTAAAAAATATATTTAAATTTTCCATATTCTATTATGGTTTAGTTTTTTTAAATGACGTTTTAACAACAATAGGAATAAAGTTTTGCATAGGGCACGACCGTACCAAAATAAAATGGACCTCTTAATATGTGAAAAAAACCGCCAATTGCTGTACTCCACGTGGTGCTGATAATGGTTGCCCAACTTGTATTTTCACTGTTTTCACTTGGGAAAAAATTTTAAAAAATATAATATGAATGATTTTTTTTATTTTACAAAATTAGGTAATACTAAACTATAATTGCTGTAAAATTATAAAAACGCCTTTATGTATCATGCCATTTAGAGGTTTTTATGTTTTTTTTATCAAACAACTTCTGTCAACATCGTAAGGGTAAAAAAGAACATCATACCCACAGTGAATTCATTTTACGAATGTATAAATCTATTGAATGTTTTAAGATTTTGTCTTTAAAATATAGAAAAATTTAATTTCAATAAATATTATATATAACGTTTAACTTTGTTAGTAAAATACCTTATTATCATAAAAAAATAAAAACTGACCAACTATTTAATGGATCAACTTGTCGGTATTTCAATGAAAATTAAGCTAAAACGTAGTATGAGTCAAACATTTTCAGTTAATATACCTAGTTTTGTAATATCTGAAAAAGCCGCAATGTCGATGAAACAATTGTTAAATTTAATAGGAAACAAGTGAAAATTAAACTAGTTTGTTTGTTTTTTACATATTTCGAATATGAAATTTTACCAAGTAACAGCCAACTTTATTTTGTACCGACCAATAAGTTAAAGACTTGCTAAATCAGAAAAGAGCGAAACATAATTTTGGACAGGAATTGGTCTAATTTTAGATCACAGTGCTTTAAAAGGTCGATATATTTGAATAGGAACTTGGCCCCTATTTTAGGTAAGTTTTTTGTGCCTCTGTTTTTCTGAATTCACTAAATAAAAAAAATGGAGGGAAAGTCTTTTTTCTCATTACACCTTGCTTTGTAGGTGGAAGTATAAAAATTGCTTAATTTAATTTTTCTTGAATCCTGCCTTGTTGGAAGTCCATGGGTAAAATGTAGCAATATTTTCGTAAAAAAAATTCTGCTTGCATTTTATATTCTAGGGCACTAAAATATTCCCTAAATAGGGCGTATATTATCTACACAAAGTGGGGGGCCCAACCAATTTAAAAATTTATATAAGTAATGTAGGTAGAAAATTAAATTATCTTCCAACATTATTAACTCTGTTGCAAAAAGTAGGGGAGTCAGAGTCCCCTGGCTCCCCTAGTATACAGCACTGCCGCTAAATATAAGATATTACCCATAGGCTATTTCGAGTAAAAATGTGCTGTTTTTAAAATGTTTACTTACCTACCAAATTTCAAGTTCCAACTTTCTTAGAAATGCCCCATAATTTTGATAAGTATATGAGTAAATGAGTGAGTGAGTCAGTCAGTCAGCAGTAAAATGGGCGATTTCCAAAATCAAATATTACAGACATTACTTGACATAAGTTTTCTCAATTTTTTTTCAGGTAATCAGAATATTTATGTGAATCACATATCAAATTTTATTCCTTTGTGTAAAACGATAAAAGAGTTATGATTGAAGAAAAACAGGCTTAAACGTTTCGTGTAATATACAAACTGTGTGCGTCAGGATGGACTTGACCGTGCGCTTAGATAAATGTTTTTAGAATATGACCTGTTTTTGGTTTGAACTCTTTGATCATTTTTACTGGGTTATTTTTTATATTAACTCCTAAAAAAATTTCTAAGAGGTTCAAATGGTAGTAGCAGCTAGGCATAATAAAAATATCTAACACTTAAACTTGGCGGAAATAACGATTCATGAATAGGTAGGTACGTGATGTTTATTACAGTGACAAGAATAGTAATTTTAAGTCGTTCTAATTTGAAACATCGAAATAATAAAAAAAACGGTAAATTAACCTTAGGTTAATTATCATTACCGCAGAGTAAAAATAATGATATGGTGCTTGAATCTGGACAGTATTATGTCAATGGTTCCCACTTCAAGCTAGGATTAAAATAGCCTATTCGAAACACACGTCTAAAAATACGAAGTTACTGAAATTCGCTAGTATTCCTTTGCTTTGCATAGCGGCTTTGCTCTTTCGCGGTCGGTTAAAAAAGTGTAGTTAAGTAACGAACAGTGCGTAAAACCGCGAAATTACGCACGACTGATCGGGAAAGTGTATACCCGCCATCTATTTTTAATTATTTTCTAGTTCTGTGAAATACAAACTTACATTTTTGTATTGTGTATGTTAAAACTTTTGCAGTTAATTTAAATTTAAATTTAAACAAAATGCATATATTCAGGGTGTTTACATATTAAATCTATATATTTTTTAAAACGAGTGAAAATTTAAGCACTGTGGTGGCTTAAATATAATTAACAATTTATTCGTAACATAATTTCTAGAAGACAAGACTTTTTAATACACTTTATAGGATTTATAAGATGCCAAAATTCAATACATTTTGCCTATAGTGGGGGCAATAAATATTATTTTAAATAAACGAAATAATCTGTTATTCTATTACAGAATAGGTTTAAGTTACTTACCAGACAGGCAAGAAGAGACCACTTTGGTTGATGTTTCAGGGTATAGATTTTTGTACGCATTCAAGTGTGAGTGAACTTACAGATTAACTGAAAAAAAATCTCAAAAACCCATTAAAAATAAAAAAAACGTTTTGGTGACAAATAGGTAACCAATTTCAAGATATAAAATACACATAAAAATGTGGTAAAAATAACACATGTTTATTATGTTCTTCTTTGAAGGTTTTTGAGAATTCTACATTTTTCCAATGTATGGCGAAATGTCACAAATTGGTTAATTTGTTGTAGGCATATTTTTAATTTTCATAAACACGAATGGTGGTGAGGAAAACGAATTTAGGGTTTTCTGAAATTATCTTGGTATTAGTTAAAAGCACCCCAGTATTATTTAAATTAACTGCCATTAAAGCTAAGCAGTTACAGTTATTGAATTATATAAAAAACAAATTCTTTTATTTTACGTTTTATTTTTTAAATATTATCTTTTAAGTCTTTGGCAAATGGTCCGGAAGTTTCATCCAGATGTGTTGTAAATATTTACAAAAAAAAAAAAACGAAATAACATTTCTTACATTTTCACCATGATATGATATTGTTTTTGTTATTTGAGATCTAATAATTTTTGTGTGTTTAAACACAGTACTTACCACATACAATACGAATTTCAGGTTTATTACTTAGTTATTTAGTTTTTTTGGTAATTGTCTAGATGAGTGGTTTCACTTTTTGTAAATATGTAAAATCAAAATGATTAATTTTTTTTTGAGTGGTCAAATATTTTTAGCCCTGAGGTTTATTAAAAATAGAATTAAAAAAAAATCAAAAATGTCAATTTTTCGATTTTTTTTATATATTTGAAAAATACAAAAGTTGATATATTTATATTTTTTAAAATTATTTGTCTTAACACGTAGAATTTTAAACAGATCACTTAAAATTTCTAAACTTAAATGGGTGCATTTTATTGACGAAAAACTTGTCAAATACCCATTTTTTTCAAAATAAAAATAAACACCGATTTTTTAAAACTTTTCTTTACAGATTCATAAATCCACCATAAAATAGAACACCTTAAAAAAAACATGTCAATATTTCTATTTTTTGATTTTTTACGATTAAAAATAGATCTAAACAATTACCGTTTTTTCTGAAAAGACAAAAATGCATGCCAAAAAAAATGTTCCGTTTCTTTTTTTATTTTTTTTAGATAGCTTGTAAGGGCCAATCGATTGTGTGTACGCACAAAATTTATACGCTGGCACCAGGACCGAAGAGGTCCCATTTGGCGAGTAGCCAACTGTTTTTTTGATATTTGGGTAAATAAAAATACAATTTACTAAATGTTTCATTCAAGAAAAAAAATGATGCTCACTCATTGGTTTGCCATTAACATATTTCTATTAAAAAGCGCCTAAGTTTGTACCTCTCTGGGTGCAACCAAAATGAGCATTTTACAATATATCATCCTTTAAAAAAAGTCTAATATTTTTGGTTATGTTTGATCAGTTTTCTGGTATATTATTGTAGCAATTTCTTAAATTAAAACAAAAAAAGTAATAAAAATTTTAAGAAACCATTAAGAGTTTAAATAAACGAAAATCAAAATACATGTTCAGATACGCATAAGACAATATACTTTTTCCTAGTAAAAAATTTAAATAAAAAATTTGCTTTGTTCGGTCTTTCTTAAGATATTACGTCGCCAGTGGGTTTTTCTACAAATTAATGAAAAAAGACAACTGAATTTTATTATTTTTAAAAAGTTTTATATCAAATATCTTGTGCTGACTTTAAACAATTTACTTTTTATTGGCCAATGCTTCTGCAAAATACATTTTTTATACGATGTTTTAAAAAGAATTACATGGATTTAAAATTCTAATATTTATATAACGTTCCCGCAAAACGCCGATCGACTACGGGACCGGAGCTAGGTTCCAATATTACATCTTAGATGAAAGCAGAGTAAATAAAATACTAAGCGCAGCTAATCCGAACATTAAAACACTCTTAGTGATGATAAATCTCATTTTTATTTGTTTATTTAAAAAGTAAAACACTATAGTCTGTTCATTTTCGTTTGTCAAAACATTAGAAAAAAACGCACTGCATTGGTTTAAAATGTCAGTAAGTACAACAACAACAACAACAACAACAACAACAACAGGAAATGTATTGCATTGAGTTTAAAAGTCGGTAGTCATGATTACCTACGAGGTAAATATGTTTTATAGTTTTGTGGCGGATTTATGTTTCAGTTGTTTTCTTTAGGATTACTCGCCTTACAATGTTTTAGAAAATGGAACCACCTCGGTCCAAGTCCCTGGGTATAACGAACCAAGCCTACTTAGATCTATTGACCCCTATGAACTTACAGATCGCCTGCAACAAAAAAGAAGAAAACCCCACAAAAAACCCAAAAAATTACGAACACTAATCTACGTTTCGATGGCAAGTCGACCACCGTTGTCAAGATGAAAAATCAAAAGAGAAATTTAAACTATATTTTAGGAAATTTTGAATTACAAAGTTAGTAAATTTTAAATGCTTTTATACTATTTATGACAAACCGTCATAAATAGTATAAAAGCTCTCCGAAACTTTTAAATTCAAAATTTCTTAAATTTAACTTAAATATATTTTTTGATTTTTCTTTTTGACAAGATTAGTGTTTTAGATTTTTTGTGTTTTGAGAATGTTTTTCTTCTTTTTTGTTGCAGGCGATCTGCAAGTTCATAGGGGTCAATAGGGCTGAGCAGGCTCAGTTCGTTATACACCGGGACCGGGACTGGGACCGAGGTGATCCCATTTTCTAAGAAATTGTAAGTCGAGTAATCCCAAAGAAAACAACTGAAATACTTACAAGGTGTTTTACTCAAATAATAATGAACAGTTTTTAGAGCTTTAACCTGTTTTTTGTGAAATATACTTTTTTTTTGGTGGTAATTACGATGAATTTTGATGATGAAATTATTTTTTACATTTATTATGTTGCATATTTAATTGACAATAAACCGATTTATCATAAATGGGAATAAGGAAACGCGATAATTTTTTTTGCTCCGAATAAAATAAATTACCGAAGCAAAAACAATACTAGTATTGGAACTCGGCACCCTGTACGTCGTCACACAGTTTTTTAGTCTGGCGAGAAATTTAAAGATCCAGACGTAAACTTTAAATCGTTATAAAACTGAAATAGTCCAGTAACTAAAGACCTGAAAGTACCCAAAGCTGTAAATAAATCTGTACAGTTTTTATTTGTGGCGCAATTCTTAGGTTTTCGCAGATGCTTTCGAGCGAGAAAAAGTTTATCACGATTCCGACGTGGGATCCCGCTGAAAATGCCCGCCAAAGTCCCAAAAATGAGTTTCCCGCAAATATCTGCCAAAATATGCGAATTAGAGAATTTTTTTTAACAGAAACTGAAGATCACCTCGAAATCAACAAAAATAGTTCTTACCATTTTTTTCGCAACACCAATATTTTTCACAAAAACGGCCGTCAAAAAATTTATAACATTTGTTTATCCTACAGATTTTCTAGAACTCGGAAACGGCTAAAAAATGCAGATGAGCAAAACAATTTTTTATCAATACGCAAGAAAGAGGGTAAAGGAAATTTTCTGGGATCATTAAACACTTGCTAAGGTCTCATAAAAAAAAGAAATGTCAATAACAAACCATTTTTCCAAAAAATATCAATAAACTAGTGAGATACTCTCAAAATTGTGAAAAAAAAGTTTGACCGCTTTTTTAAATCTTATTGAAACATCAGAATGAACCCAAACTCATATTCAATGATAGGTACGGGCAAAGCCGTAGCCAGGAATAATATTTGGGGGAGGGTTAGCCTTTCGTGCCAGGGGTATTGAAATCGGGTGATATTTTGGGGGTACTAAGGGACAGTCTTATCAATTTTGGCGCTCAGCGTTATAATGGCAGTTATAAATAAAACTATTTTGTAAAATGAAGTTCCCGTTAACCTACATTTCATTTTTAGTTAAAATACACAGAGCTTAAGGATAAGAAGAATAGTGATGGAAATCCCTAATAATTTTTTATGAAAATAAATAGCAATATAATAATTTTTATTTTTTTTTTAAGTCAATAAATTTAATTTTATTTGCATTAGAATATAATATATAAAACAAAATAAAAATAGTTTATAATAATAAAAATATTGTAATAAACATCAAAAAATGTTTTTAACAAAATAACATCCACATATAACCATACTGATTATAATAATTGTTATCATAAGTACACAGGTTTACAAAAAAAAATGCCCTAACTATTTGACCGGCGCAACAGAATTCCTCGGTATCTCGGCGCCCTGAATCCGAATCCGTGGTGATATTTTTGAAAGCCTCTCTGGTACAACTTCTCGAGCGACCTACTAACTTGATCGGTATCTGTATAGCTCTTGAGTACTTTTTGGACATTAGAAAGAAGCTCTGAATTACGCCCAGGACCATTCCAGGGCCGGCCCAGAGGAGCGAAAGGCACCATGGGCGTTCTAACTGCCAAATTTGGATTTTCCTGCCAAGACGTTAAATTTTGACGATGCATTTGCTGTGAGTTAATGACGGTCGACCCGGTACTGACACGAATGACCCTAAAACTTTGCGCGAACATTTTTGCTGCCCAGAGCTGGCCCAGGGTAGACAAAGCGGCCCCAGGGGTCAGAACTCGCCAATTTCGATTTCCACAGCACTGCATTGATTGACCCTAGATCCTTGCCCGATCATCGAGGAGCTGCATGTGCTGCCCAGAGCTACGAATTTTGAAGACGAATATGCGTTCTTGTTTGCGGATAAATCCAAGTAAGACATTTCAACAGGGCTAGAAAGTACATGGAAAAACAGTTCTTGGAAATTTGCCTGTAGTAATAGTAAAGCTATATAGCTTTACTATTAGTACCGGGTCGACCGCCATTAGTAAATGCATCGTCAAAATTCAACGTCTTTTCAGGAAAATCGAAATTTGCCAGTTAGACTGCCCATGGCGCCTTTCTCCCGTCTGGGCCGGCCCTGGCCTAGTCCTGGGCGAGATACAGAGCTTTTTCCTAATGTTTAAAAACTAATCAAGAGCTACACAAGTACCCGTCAAGTTAATAGGTCGCTCGAGAAGTTGTACCGAGGCCGCTTTCAAAAATATCACTATTTTGATCTCTAAAATGACCTTAAAATCTTGTTTTCCTGAAGTAATGGGGGAAAACTGACCCCAGATTCGTATTCAGGGCGCCGAAGTACCTAGGAATATCGTGGCTCGGTCAAATAGTCCGCATTTTAGCGCTTTCTTGTATTTAAAGATATATATTTTTTAAATTAATATTTTATTTTAAGCCGCTTTTTTACAAATAATTAAAATTAAAGCCATTTTAATAAAACGCAGCTATTTGCAGAGATCTTTAGAAACGTTGAACTGTCGGCCGTGGTTTAAAAATTCCTCATCTTCACGTTCGTGGCGCCCTTGAGCTATAGCCCAAACAGCCCATAGGGTTAGTACGGCCCTGGGGATACTATATGTAATACTAAAAGATAATGCAACTGAGATTGTAAAACCATTTCTGTCTGCAACCACTGATAATCGATCTTTACGCTGCAAGCTCCGATACTCTCGAACTAAAACTGAACATCGCTGCCCGCGCGCGTTTTTACTGAATGGGTACAGACACTTAAAATTAAATCGATAAGATAGTTTACTCGATGTTTTGTTTTCCCCCTTAAGACCTAACATTACCAAAATTATTTACTATAGTATTAGTTCTATTGTATTTATAGTTTTTTTCTTCTGTGAAAATTTCGGGGGGGGGTTCTGACCCCCTGACCCACCCCCTCACTGGCTACGGCCTTGGGTACGGGTTTTCCCATTTCAATGAACTTTAAATGATTAAAAAATGTACATTATTGCCCGAGTAATGAAACAATTCGTCCGCCCGCTTATAAGTAAATCCATAAAGATAGCTGCATTCTACCTGTAGAGCGGCAGCTAAAATGAGGGGATTTTGGGTCCCGTTATATCGAAAACTAGCGATTTTTCGAAAAAAATTATAAGAACCATTTTTATAGATAACAAGGCGATCTTCATTTTTTGTTTTAACAAAAATTTTTAAATTCGCATATTTTGGCAGATATTAGAGGGAAAACCACTTTTTGGGCCTTAAGGGCCATTTTTAGCCCTTTCCAACTTATTAATGTTGATAAACTTTTTTTCACTCAAAAGCATCCCCGAAGACCTAAGAATTGCGCCACAGGGAAAAACTGTACAGATTTATTTTTAGCTATGTCTCTTTATTTACTGGACTAAAACATTTTTTTTTCTGAGATGAAATATTTGGGAGATGATTTTTTAATAAGCAAAGGAAAAGATTTGGTGATTTCAGATTAAAATAAATTGTATGCAAGGGGCTCATTAAAGAACATGAACTCATTCAGCACCGTTTTGACTTTGATTTGCTTGGGTTTACCCAGTCAGCTAAGTAACTCGGTACGAGACATGTTCTATTTTCTGAAATACAAATTTTGTGTAAACACAGGAAGACAACTGAAAAGTGAACAACTGATAAACATTTCTAGTATTTCTGAAATCTATTTTAGAGAATGACTGTAGCCAAGAATTTAATATTATTATTTTAATTTAATTTGTGTTTTCATGTTCTCGTAAAAATAAACACAGGAAAATCTAAAAGATAAAGAGTTTTATAATTTATTAGTATTATTAAGCGTAGAGGTTAGGTGTCCACTTTCCGCGGCAACAATAACGAACACGGCGCCCGCGGCATCTGCGCTTATATGAAACGCACTCTTGATGGTGTTTATAATTTTTAAATTTGGCTACAGTTTAACAAAATGTTGGTCTCGTATTTTAACTTTTTGGGAGAAATAACAACAAAAAAACAAAAATCACATTAAAAAAAATCTTTTCTTTTGCTATTTGACCCCCAATTTAAACTTTAGATTCGTAATCAGCGGAAAAAAATACACCAGAAAATCTTAGTCCGACACCCAGCACACACCACTTTTTTTGTGGAGCTGTGTTATTTGTTTGACCTGTTCTTTTTAATAGTTTTCCCATATTTAAATTTATATGTAATATAATACCTCAATGAGAGGGAAAATCTATTTTTGTCAAAAAAAACTGTTTTTTTTCTTTACTTTATATTTTGGGAGTCCCGAGGTTTGTGTGTGTGTGTGAGCCTGTCATTTTTTTGTCTTACGATAACAAAAAAATGTGAAATTTAAATTTAACTAAATCCACCCCAAAAATTGTTTAGTTACCAAATAATATTAAAGTGTGTAGGTCATGGGCGTATGTAAACGTGTTTTTCTCAAGGAAGTTTAAAGGTGTATGGAAGCCCAATATTGTAGAACAAAATTGTCCAGGCGTGCAGGGTGCGGGAATCGGGGGATTGGCCCCGCGGAGTTTGCGCAATGAATAGTAAGTCCGAGCCGGACTTCCATAATTCTATGTTACTATCTATAAAGTTGACATCATCAAATGTCAAATTCAAGCATTCACTGTTTTTTTTTTATTTTTTTGCACAAAATTGTTGGTTATTAAACGATACTACCATAGAATATTTAAAATTATTGTGTAATAGTGGATTTTATATCATCTGATATAATATGGAAAGCATAGATGGCGCCACTTTACAGCCTTCTATTTAAATGGTCGATATTTTTGGGAGTTTTGTATTTTTACCAAAAATCTTAGTAAATAAATTTTTTTAAAATAAATTTCAAACATTGTATGATAGTTTCATGTACTTATCACCAATTTTGTGACAAAAGAAGGACAAGATAGTGTAAATGAGTTTAATCTTATCCTAAGATTGTGGTTGTACATTAAAAAGTGAAAATTTTTATAACTGCTTTTTAGACATATACCTACTTTTCACTAATAACAAACATTCATGAGACAGAATAACAGTGGTTAATAATGTTTAGTAACCTTTGGTACCTAGTTATCCATTGTAACAGTAACCGTTAAATATTATGTGTCTACAGTATGTCGAGCTTAAAAAGTTGAAAAGTAAGTTTAAGAAACCAAAAATCTAATTTCTTTTTAAACAAATACAGAAAAAGCAAAAGGAACTTTAACATAAAATTGTACTTTCTTTTATTCAATTAGAGGGACCTGTATAAATTAAAATTTTCCTGATGCCCAGTAATTAATAATTTTGATTCTTTAAAAGAATGTACTTAATTATTAAATGAAATAAAAGTACCTAAATGTAAACCTTATTTCTTTTTAATAATCCACAGAAATACACAAATATTGTGGAATTGCTATTTCCTATGAAATTTTCATTTTCTATAATTCATAATTGATATATTATTATTTATTCGGTTACCTAACGTTACGTCTCATGGGAAGCACCTAATTTAAGTATAAGAAATACTTACCTAAAGTAAAAAATGCCGGGTATGTTACCCTTAGATTTGCAAGACAAAACCATACAACCTCTAGTCATTTTGTTACCATATTATAAGAAACAAACAATAAACACAAAATTATAGTCACAATTTAATAAACACTAATCACTAAAATAAGAAGGTTTTTATCAATGCAAAAAACTTCTGCAACCACAAAATATAATCACACAAAGCAAAACAATCGAAACTAATACGGCTCTCATAAAAGTATAATGTGTTGCCTAACTGCACACTGATTTATCAGTGTGTAAGTAGGCAACACATTAAATTATTTCGTGGAATTTCGTTATTGCGCAAAATCGGCGGGGCGAACTCTGACAGTTATTTTCATACTGGGCTGGACATTTTTTGATCGAATGGGCCATAGCATTGGGTTTTTCTACGGGGTCAAATGAGAAAAAAAATTATACTAAAAACCCGATAACCTTATAAAACTAAATTTCCCGTAATAATGGGTTAGGACAAAATCAACAAAATTCTGACACACTTTTGCGTGTCAAGTCAAGCAATAAACATATTTCAAATAGTTTACGCACGGTGTATAGAGTGTACCAACACTTGGCAAGCTTCAAGCCTCAGAAAACAACATACAAAAATATTAAAAATTCCAATTGTGTGTACTTTTTACTTTTTTTGCATTTATTTTGCAATACATTTTCTTAAGCTCTGTTTTTTAATTATAAAAATTTTACTTTGTTCTTAAGAAAACAAGACCAAATTTATTAGCATTTAATATATTTTTTTAATATTTAGGCACTTAAAAATAGTAAAATAAAGTTGACTTTAGAAACGTTTTAAAAATTATAATTTATATTGTTAAGTTAAAGCAATAAAAACATGTTCTTTAACTTTAAATTTTTTAAGATAAAAATTTTATGACTGTAAATTTTATAGCAGGCCTGAGACGTTTATAAAATAAAATTAGTATATAAAAAAACTTTAAAAATAAACCTAAAATCCATTAAGCCACTTTAAACAATACTTTCGAAAAAAAAAAATGGTTTCTATCAACGCAAAAGTGTTTTATTTTTGCAAAATCTCGTACTACACCAAGCGTTTTGCAGCCTTTGATTATAAATTAACTATTTTTATATTTAGGCCGCTATAATTAAGATGGATTTATGTTTATTGGCAGATAAAAATTTTGCGTTTAATATAAACTTAGTTTATATCATGTTAATTATTTTTCGTATATAAACATCATGCCGCAATTTTTTAATGGTAAAACTAATGCAATAAAAGCATAGAGTTATGATTAACCCAAATACATATATTTTAAACAAAAATCATATATTTAATTCATTATAGTATTATTAGTTTTGCAGAATTATATAAAATTTTAGAAAAATAAGTTATTTTACATGAAACCGTACTTCTGAAAAGGGTAATCATGTATAATAAAAAACTTTTTCATTTAAACAGTTTACCTTCTTGAGCAATTTCTAAAAGTTAAACATATTTAAAAAGAATTCAGGTGCCTCAAGAGTCAATTAGAAAACAAACCGCCATTTTGTTTGTATTGTTTTTAATGTATTATTAATAATTTTAACAAAAAAATGTAGAGTGTTTCCTAAAAAGTTAAACATAGTTAAAGTAGATATAGTAATGGGAAAGGCAAGAATGAGCACTTCCGACTGCAACAAAAACCAACTGGTGTCTACGCTAGTTTGGGACACAACAACATAAAAAGTCAGGTTGGCGATAACATCCTGGACGAAAGAGCAGACCAGGTGATTCCCCAATACTTATTCAACAAAAACTTCGAGGTAAAAATTCCAGATCGAAGTGAGTGGCAGTAACTCGATCTCCCCGGCACGATTGGAGACATCATCTGGTATACAGATAGTTCCAAAACCGAACAGGGAACTTGAGCGGGCGTGTACAGTTAAATGAGGAATTTACAATTCTCCATTTCACTAGGAACACACAGTTCTGTATTTTAAATTGAAATATATGCTTAACTGCACTGTGCAAAAGAAAATAACAAGAGGGCTTATAAAAGCAAGCGAATATGCATAATAACAGACAGCCAAGCTTCACTGGGGGCACTAGTAAACCCCAAGGTAACGTTCAAGCTGACATGGGAATGCCAAAAAGAACTGGAAGACTTGGGAGAAGGCAACAGGGTAACTCTTCTGTGGGTACCAGGACATTCGGGAATAGAAGGCAACGAAAAAGCGGATAAGCTAGCGAGACAGGGATCACCCACGCCATACTTTAGACCAGAACCTGCCCTTGGAGTGACCAAAACCACAGCACAAGGGCAAACCAGGGAATGGATCCGAAACAAACACAAGAAATACTGGAAAAATTCAGTAGAATTAGACATGGAAAAAGCTTTATAAGGGGCTTATCCAAAAAAGGAACAAAGAACTACTTAGACAAAGTAGAAAAAGACTTCGCATAACAGTAGGGTTGCTAAGAGGGCACGATAACCTAAAAGGACACCTACATACGATGGGCTCATACATTGGGGACCCAAGTTGCAGAATGTGCGACGAGGGGGAAGAAACAGCCCACCATATCCTGTGCGAATGTGAAGCATTGAATCACAAAAAGACAGGCATTATTTGGGCAACCGAAAATGAGCCCACAGGAATATATTAACTAACCAGTCTCTGGGTTATGTAGACTTGTAGAAGAAACAAGACTAATGGGAGGATTGGTATAAAAGATAATGGGAGATTAGGCACAAAAAGCCCAAGAGGCTGCGCTGCCTTCGTAGTGAATCAAGACGGCTCCCAGTAAAGAAGAAGACGTAAAAGTAGATGGCTATCCACAGATAGAAAAAAAACACATATTCTCTGATAGCAATTAATGTATTGAATTTATTTAATTCTTAGCCTGACACATTGTAGTTGGAGCTATATTTTATATTTCTGAGTCGGATTTACTTAGTAAAATTACCACCTGGGTCTAATTCCAGAGTATAGTCTGATTACGCATAGTTAATTGGCCCTTCTGAATTTGCGGATAATTATAAAAAATATTTTTTAAAACTTTTGGTCCTACCATTAAAAAAAGAACTTGGTAACAGGTTTGGGGTGTGTGTTCTATTGTTGGGGTCCAAGGGTATTGGGTTGTATTTGCTTAGATGGCTTTGTTACGAAATTTACGATTAAAAGGTTTAAGAACCCGAAAACAGGGAAAACTCATATGGCAGGCTATGGCAGGTAGTAAGAAGGTTGAGGGGGTGGAAAAGGAGTAGTTAAATGTTTAGGAGATCTTAGACTTATGTCTAGTGACTGTGTGAAAAGTTATGACTTTGACACAGTATTAAATATTTCGAAAAGGCAAGGTAACCTAGGCAAATGCATCCTCCTTACCTTTTCGGGTGATTTTGGAGGTGTTGGGGCAAGGGGTTATTGGGTTTTGTTGAACACTTTTAATCATCGTGTTTAGAACTATTAGTTTACAAAATTTCAAAAAAATTGGGCGAGAACCATTTTCAACAGGGATTATACGGGGTTCTTTAAAAACAGAATTTTATAATATAATAATTTAGTTTACACAATATACTTTATTACAAAACGTCAAGCATTAACTCCAGGACTTAAAAAATTCTAATAAACCACTAGTTAATCCTACAAAAACTAAAACGTTTACCTTTTCATATTAATTTGGGATTATTAATTTGTTTACAGCCATTGATCAAAATGGAACTGGGTTCTTGTTTCTAAAACAACAATTTCCGAGACTTAGCGAAGCAAAAATTAAGAAGGCTATCTTTGTAGGTTCACATAAAAGGAAATTAACAAAAGATAAAATATTTGACAATATACTTAATAAAATTAAATAAGTGAGCTCAAAGTGACTTTAAATCACTTGTTTCAAACTTTATTGAAAATGTGAGAGCTAACCATAACAAAGATATTGTGAGTAAAGAACTCAATGCTTATAAAGAAATGGGATGTAACATGTCTATTGAAATGTACTTTCTGAGTCCTGATATCGATTTCCCCAAAAATATGGCATATATCATGGCAAATGAAGTATCACTTTATTTGCTGATTATTGCTGGTTGTTAAGGAATACTCCAGAAATCAAATCTTGCCGTAAAACATTAAAAACAACATTTTGAAGTACATTTAGAATAATAAAATTAAATTTTTTGTTACAATTTAGTAAAAAACAAACTAAATTTCTGAGGCTATTTTCTGCCTTTGGCAAGACTTATATATAATCACCCCCTATTTTGTACATGCCAAAAAAATGGTAATTCTTGTTAACTGTAATTAAAACTGCAAATATTTTAATTTGTATTTTAAAACTAAACATTTTCGAGAAAAAAACCATAACAATTTTGTTTAAACCTTTAAGTTAGCTCTAAAAATCTAATGGCTAAAGGATAGAGAAATTTGCTAGAAAAAAAAATAGGCGAAAAAAGAATTTAGAGAACTATGACATTGTCACAACGAGTAGATTTATTTTTTGTGACCGGTTTATTTGTTATTTTAAAAAATAAAGAGGGTGGCAATTTTTTTTTATCATATTTCATTTAAGAGCCCTGATTAGTTGCAAAATAGGTACTTAGTTCTTAGCCGATTACCAAATTGCAACACGGTCATTTTCTTACACTGTGGCGCCCACAGCACATAGGTTAAAAATTTTACTCCATCTTTGTCATAATATTTAAAATAGCATTCAAGTTTTGCTAAAGTAAACACCCTGATAATATGTTAAAATTACAATAAAAAATTGTTTTATTTTTCAATGTCCCAAAATAAAGCAAATGTTTACTGTAATAAATCTGCTTAAATACCACCATGCATTTCAAAATTTTCTTACATATTTTATGTTAGATTTTATTTATAATTTTATGTTGTTATTTACATTTTAAAATTTATTTTCAGAAATAGTGTTTGTTATATTTCCGCCGAGTAATTTTGTATTCTGTTGCAATATTTATACAGTTAGTATTAGCATAAGTTTGATGAAAAATAGTACAAAATGTCGCAGTCTATGAAGAAACGATTTCCCTCAATTACAAGTATTGACGTTGAGGTAAGCATTAGTAATTTTTGTTTGATTTTTAAACTAAAATTTTTAAATTAGTCCAAGCCTTATCTATTTCTGGTTAGATGTGTGAGATGGCAGGCATATTTTCACCGGAAACCCTTTAGAATAGTGTATTTAACATATAACAAGAAACAAAATAGGCTCTCTCTCAGAGGCCACGAACATTTGTTAAATATACAAAATGAGAAAAAAATCTACTTTAATCGCACATTTTTTGGTCCTGAAAGACTTTTCTTAGGACCTTTAAATTTGATCAAAAAAATATCAGGCTCTAACGAAACATTATGCCAAATTTCATTAAATTTGGTTCAATTGTTTTTGCACAATAATTGGAACCAATTTTGCCTAAATAAATTGAATATTTTGCTAATTGGTTCCAGAATATGGAACTTTAAAATTTATTTATTTTTTATATATATTTACTGACAATCTTAAAGTTTTAAGTTTTTATATAAAAATTGAATTAATTGGGGGCCTAGCAATGTTTAAAG
>JAHBCN010014330.1:0-22837 GCA_019359885.1 Listronotus oregonensis
GCCTAACTTGGAATTGTCAAGCCACGGAAGCTCTTAAAGCGCATTTCAAAATAAAAACCAAAACAGAAGTGCATTTTCTGTTTTAGTAATCCTTTTAATATATTTACACATTTCAAGGAGAAGACTTTTTACTTGGAAGTACCATTTTAATGATTATATTGTTAATAAAGTCTTTTTAGCAAAAATAATATTATCATTATAAAAACTTACTTTCAATTTTTTTTAAATGTTGGCTTACGGCGCACAGGCACTGACTTTTCTGTTAATTTACATTAAATACTCTGTAATGACCGTTTAATTATTTGACTAAACATAAAAATCGAAATTATGACTTTTACAAAACACTTGATTTTTGCCAAAAGAACTGTTTTGAAGTAAACATTATAAGAGCATGAATTTAAGAGCGAAGATATGCTAATCCCTTTTTCTTATACATTTATGGACCTAAAATGTGCACACTTTTTACTTTATAATGACATAATGTAAACGAAACATAAAATATGAACCTAATTAAAAATAAATCAAACTCCAATCAGATATGGGACCTTTACCTTCTTCGCGCGCCATCATAAAACTTGCGGTTGTGTATTTTTCTGCAAGAATCAACAAGAGAAGAGATAGGCCATATCTAACCGGGTGCACCGTGTTTATATAAATGAAATGGCGCCATGCTTCACTTCTAACGATTATTAACACGGCCCGAATCCTCGTTAGAGCACGTTCACTTGTTAAATTCCGTTGATAAATCCACCACACCGCTTCGTACCGCCACTTTTGACTTATAATGCATTTTAATTTAAACGCCCCATTATGAATTTCTCTTTAAATTACTTTTTTAGTTTTACAATGTAAAAATCATATTTTTTCCATGCACAATTGCGCTTTAAATTTTTTTTTTAAAATAAGCATTAGAAAAAAACCTATTTTTTAAGAATTATTTAATTTTTTATAACAAAAGTCTGGATTTACAGAAATTTCTTTACTAATAATCCAAAAGTTTCTGAATATTATCAAATAATAAGGTATAAAAAAGTATTTAAATTTAGCCACTTCTCCTTTAATTTAAGATTAAGCCCTTATATTGACTTAAGACTGAGTTCATATTCAAATTTTATTTTAGCTCATTCCTATAAATGTTCAATTGGGTTTATTTGGGTGCTTTATAACGGCCACTCATTAACCCAAAAAGTTATCTCCATTATGTGATCTTGAACAATTCTAGAAGGTTGGGGCCTTGTATCATTATGCATAATATCAAAATTGTTTCCAATACAATTGATGTAAGGTACAATATAACCTGGTTGAGTGTTTCCTAAGTAATGGCACCCTAGATTATGCGTGAACCTGGTCTGAGGTAAACTCTTTTACTTTGTTGGTGTTATTTATAAAAATAACCCTAACCAGCATAAATACATTACATCCATAGTCTCAGGAGCTTAAAAAAATCTTAGGTTTTTTTCAGCCAGAAAGTATTTCCCCCTTCTAATCTGTATATTCCATATGTATCTCGTCAGACACTCTTCAGAAAATTGTTCTTATGCCTGGGGAATGGCGTCTCCACAACTCTTAGCATTCTTGATCTCATTCAAAGAAGGAAATGACCCCATGCTTACAAAAAATTTCTTCTTTGCAACCCACGGGCTGCAGGGGATTTGTTACGCTTTTTCACGGTTTCTGTTCCGAGAAGTCGGCCAGTATAATTCCTCCTCTGGCAGTTTCCAACAGAGCAATACGTAGAGCTACTCCTATGGATTTCTTAACAGTTCAGCTTAGAGGCTCTAAACTTCCAACGTTGTTTATTTTTTCATTCCTAGGACGTCCATACTGTGTAACATAATGCCCGCAAAAGTTTTCCCTCCTCCTCTAAATATTCAAGTCCCGTGTAAATAAACCACTTCTTACTACACCTAAGACATCTACTGTACATTAGTACTTAGGCCTTTAACCTTCATGGAGTTTTTCAAAAAAAAAATGGCTCCATAGATCTACATACCATCGGAGTGTTGCATCGAGGAAGAGGACAGATACACACTGTCCAATGCGTAAATGGTGAGTAGGAGTAAGAATTTTATCCAGAAATTAGACATTACATTTTACAATGTCCGCCATAAGTTAGAAAAAAACTTTTGATGGCAATCACTTCTGCTTCTGAAATAACTTAAAATACGCCAAGTCATATTTGACAGATAATGTATGTCAATTGTCAAATTCGTTATTTTGTAAAAAAATATTCAAAAATGGGTCAATTTGTGAAAATTTTGAAAAATATTACTAAGAAATTATGTTTCCAATAACATTTTACGGCTATGTACTGATTTTGAGCGAGAAATATTGATATTCAAAAATTTTCACATGTTCGTATTTCTTTATTCACCCCCGTAACTGGCTGCTTTGAAAACATATAAAACGCTTTAAAGCACTATTAAAGCAGTCACAACATTACTTATTGTGCTAATAACATTAGTAGGAAACTTGATTTTGATGATTATTGATATTCTTAACTAAAAAAATAGTACGCTCTGGATTAATTTCCATATTTCCAAAAATATCACAAACAGTTTTCAACTTTTTCTTTATTAAACTTTAGTTAAATAGTTAATAAATCGATTTATTTACAATTTAGTTAACTCCACACTAAACTCCCATTTAAAAATAATCAATAATTTAAAAACTACAAAGGAACTTAATATTACGCAAAAAAAAAACAGTTCGCAATGAAATGCCATTGCAAGATGTATGAAACTTACATCTCCGTGTGCCTTCCTTCGTTTTTCATACATTTTTCGGTTTCTGCGGTTGACTTGCCTGACAGCATTTAGTAGGAATTGCCTCGGTATATTTGCACATATATCCCTTATAACATTTTCCAGATGATCAGCATTTTGGAAAGGCCTCCTTTTATACACTTTTTCTATCAAATATCCCCAAAGAAAAAAGTCCATTATGGTCAAATCTGGGGATCGCGCTGGCCAAGGGAATTCAGAAAATCTCCCGATCCATTTCCCTCTGAACAAGATGTTTAGAAATTCAATGACTTCAGCAGTAGAATAAATTGATGCTCCGTCTTGTTGAAAAACCAAACGTGACCTTTCGTTCAATGGCATTTCATCTACAAATAGTGTAATTTCTTGTTGTAAGAAATTTAAGTATCTTTCTGCATTTAAATTTTGTCTAAAAAAATAAGGCCCAATCACTTTGTTATTAAAAATGCCACACCACACATTAGTTTTAAAAGAATATTGATCTCTCTACTCTATTATAAAATTGGGATCTTCATCAACACACCAACGGCAGTTCTGAGATGATACCGTTAAATTGGAGGTAAAAATGGCTTCGTCCGTGAACATTATATATCTTGAAAAATGTATGTTGTCTTCAATCGCACCTTGTATCCGCGCACAAAAATCAAATCTTGGGATAAAATCTCTTTCTTTTAACGTGTTAATAAATTTAGGCTTATATGGGTAATAGCGGTGTTTTTTTTTAATTCTCCTTACAGTTGTATTTGTCCTTTTCGAAATACTAGCCACAGAAGTAACCTTATGCTCCACAACATCTAGCAAAATATCTTTTTCCTTTTCGGCAATTTTCAATGCACAATGCGCTTTTTTAAAATTATTGTTTACTGAACCACTATTCTTAAATTTAGACATAATTTTGCCGACCGTCGCGTCGCTTGGAAAATAAATCTTTCAGCATGTCTGGCATTAAATATATCGGCAGTAGCTCTATTTGTACGGTGTTCACCATGAATTAAAACTATTTCAACCTTTTCTGCTGTTGTAAGCATCTTCACAAATCCCCGAAAATAACAATAATTAATATTTTCTAATAAACTGTCAATTTCACATTTTGCCTTCATTCGCGGATCTTTCCCATGTAGTTTTTAAATTATTGGTTATTTTTAAATAGGAGTTTAGTGTGGAGATAACTAATTTGTAAATAAATCCATTTATTAACTATTTAACTAAAGTTTAATAAAGAAAAAGTTGAAAACGGTTTGTGATATTTTTGGAAATTTGTAAATTAATCCAGAGCGTACTATTTTTTTAGTTGAGAATATCAATAATCATCAAAACCAAGTTTCCTACTAATGTTATTAGCACAATAAGTAATGTTGTGACTGCTTTAATAGTGCTTTAAAGCGTTTTATATGTTTTCAAAGCAGCCAGTTACGGGGGTGATATATGGTCAATATTTCTCGCTCAAAATCGGTACATAGACGTAAAATGTTATTAGAAACATAATTTCTTTGTAACATTTTTTGAAATTCTCACAAATTGACCCATTTTTTGAATATTGTTTTACAAAATAACGAATTTGACAATTAACATACATTATCTGTCAAATATGACTTGGTGTATTTTAAGTTATTTCAGAAGCAGAAGTGATTGCCATGAAAAGTTTTTTTCTAACTGCAATATTTAAAAAAATTCTCATATGGTTCCAACTTTATGGCGGACATTGTATATAATTTAAATAAAAATAATCTCTTTTATTCTTTATTATTACATAATAAAGAAATGAAACACATATTACATAAATTACTTAAAAAAAAAAACAAAATTAAATTAATTAATTTTTGGCTTAGGTATGTCTGGTTATACACAATAAAAACATGAACAGTTTAAACAATAAACAAATCTATTAATGCAAAATTATTGTTTTTAAAAATCAGTATATCAAACGCACGTCAAAATTTTAATAAATTGTGTTTAAGAAAAAATGTGTATCATAAATTTAAAAAAACTTAGGCTATGACGAAAAATAATGCTTACAACATTGGAATCTGTTTGATTATATCTTTAATGCAGTTTAATTATCTCTGTCAGGTCGTTTTTAATATTTATGTTTTCAAAATTAAATATTGTAAAACTTTATTAATTTATTTTTTTAATTCAGTTATCCACTTACTGCTTACTTCTAATATATTAGGAACAAAAAAATACAGGTCTGCTAACTTAAAACAAATTTCGTTCTAAACACTAACACCGGTTATATAATCTTTCAATGTCCATAGTTTATTTTACCTACAATAATATTAAATTACAAATAAATGTGTTAAGTTCCTGACCTACATTTCAAAATAAAAAAATCCATATCCCTGTAGTTACGTAAGGCCGGCACTCTAAATTCCGAAAGCTTATTTGGGTTTTGCTGATTTCAAACCGCAACATTCAGCTACCAGCTGTAACTGTAAGGGCGTAAGGGGCGAGGGGAGCTACCGCTCCATTACTGAGCCAAGCGGCGACAGGCCATAACTTAACGGACTGGCCCTGTTTTAGGACACGACCGGACCAAAGAGTATTCGCTCGTTCATTGGAACTAGCCGGCTAGGTGTACGATAATTACTAAACAAAGGACAACGCACAAATTTTTATTTTTTTTTTTTTTGTTTTGTTCCTCGGGCTCTGCCCATTTAGCAATGATTATATGGAGATTATTTATAAAATCTTTTTTTTAATAATTTCATATAAATAATGATATAGTTAAAGGCAGAAACAAACATTAAAAGACAAGGACACTCATTTCACGCCACTGGGGTCTGTCAGGGCGACTTAACATTGACGACACAATGAAGACCACGAAAAGGATTGAATATGTTTACAAAGGAGTTTGGTTTAAATCTATATTTTTATTTCAGTAAGTTTAAGGAAATTTAGAAATATTTTTTCAATGTGGGGTTTATTTATGACAAGCGTCATAAAAGATGAAACGTTTAATGGAAGGAGGTTATATTTGCAAAGTTCTTTGAAAAGAAATTTTGTAGCCTGAGTATTCAGCTTGCAAACAAATAATCTGTGATTTAGATCGTCTACGGACTGAGCATCACATTTACAGTTAGGTGAATCCTCCAATTTAAGTTTACAGAGGTGTTTTCCAAAACTACCATGGTTTACTAAAAATCTAAAGTACGATATGAAAATATGACGATGTAAATTAAGCCTAAACAAGGGCGGGTTTTTTGGAAGATCCTTATTAATAGATGTGTAATGTTTAGGATTATTGGCTGCGTATAATTTGTAGCTGTTTTTCCATTCCGCAAAGACCGCCTCTCTTATGGTAGAAAATATGTCTGACTCTTTCTCTATCTCAAGCAGGTACTTCAAGTGTAAATAAAAAACGGAAGGTCAATGATAAGAGCCCTAATTTTAAACCTATTCAAAGAGAGTTTGATTTTTCATATACTGGGTCCCCCTTATTCAAGCATCCGTAAATATAAGTGAAGAAGATAAAAATATATTTAAACTTAAGGTTCGTGATAATTTAAAACAAAAGATTGCCATAATTAAACCACTAGTCCCCTCCCAACTTGGTTAATGTATTTGAGAATATAAATATAGGTGATATTTTGGGGTTATTCTATTGAGGACATTTTAAAAAAAATGGGAATTACAAAACAAAACCTAACAGTCATTCAATGGAATGCTAGATCAGCTTATCAAACCTAATTTTTAAAAAAACCCAATTAAAGATAATTGTTTAGATATAGCCTTTTTTTAAATGGGGCATGGTATAAACCAAATTATAACATTGTGTTTAGCGAATATAATATCATTCAAAAAGACCCGGTGGCAAGGGTGGTGTAGCAACTTTTTAAAAAAAACTATACCTTTTAATAGTATATTACATACCGAGGGGAAGGGCCCTTTTCACACGTTTTGAAAATTACGGTACGAGCGGGCAAAAAGAAAATTTAAAAGGTGTGAAAAGGCCCCATCAGTTGTTACTATACTTTTCAAAAACTTTATGTTTATTTTTTTTTTAAAAAAAAAACAGAAGTTTTGGGAAACTTTAAGTAACAATCAAATAATAATACAAAAAAATTTGGTTTAAAAGGCATCTTTTTGGTTTTATGCCAGCTTTACTAAAATTATTAAATTTTAAATTTTTTTAATATTTAATTTATTTTAAAATATATATATATATATATATATTTTTAAATTATTTTATATATTTAATAATTTAAATATTTTAAATTATTAAATATTAAAAAATGTTACCCCCAAATTTAAAAAAGCCCATTAACACTTTTTTGAAAATTACGAGGTGAGCAGTCCCTGAATTGGAAAAGAGTTTTAATTTCACCCGAGTTGTGTACTATATTTTTTTTACGACTTTATGTTTATTTTTTTTAAATAAAAGCAGAAGATTATGAAATTTTTTAAAAACAATACAAATAATAAACAAACATTTGCGTTGTCGGGGTGTTTTTTGTTTCATAGCCAGTTTTATTTTTTAAACTTTTCCGATATTTGAGATTGCCGCTCAATTAAAAGCGACTAGTGGAACTTGTTAATGTAATATATATATATATTTTATCTTATTAGAATTTAAAATGGGAAATAAAAAAAAATAACAGTATTCATGATGTAGATCAGCTTATGAAACCATATTTATTAAAAAAAATTAAGATAAATTGTTAATATAGCCATTTTAAGTGAGACAGGTATAGCTTATAACATTGTGTTTAGCGAATATAATATATTCGTAAAGATAGACCGGTGGCAAGGGTTTAGCAATCATTTAAAAATCTATATTTTAAATAAATAACAATATTCCCTCGAATAATTGTGGTTTGGAACTTTGTTGTATTGATGTCATGGTGGATAAAATTTCCTTAAGCATTCTTTTCGTTTATAGACCTTCCAACGTTTCTGTTACGTCCAGAGAGTATGAAAACATTTTTTCGGTTTTAAATCAACATTGCATTATCGCTGGTGACTTTAATGCACATCACACCTTAGGGGGGTATGGTGGTAGCGATCGTCATGGTGTTTCTCTAATAAATGCAATAGAGAGCCTGCAGAACCTGACTGTTAGAAATGAGGGTCAGCCAACTAGACTAACCGCCCCAGGGAAAATATCTCTGCAGTTGATATTACAATCATCTCCTCTAATATGGTAAACAATTTAACTTGGGAAGTGTTGGGGGACACCTATGGCTCAAAAATTTAAAAGCGACACAAAATTGGATCAAATCTTATGAAAAAAAGGTACCAGATAAAATTTTATAAAACGTTATTATGTTGTTACCCAGGTCAAGACTCCCATTTTTAGTATTGGCACAAGTCTAACAGCTATTATTTTTTATTTTATATTATTCCTTGTTTTCTAAATATAATTTTGAATTTTGCTACCAATTTAATAATACTTAAACCAATTACTGATATAAATGCCTGCATACAAGGTAAAAAAAGACATTTAATAAATTATTATTAAAAAAAAATAATAACTTAAGTGCAATATGGGGACGAAAGGTGGATATTTGTTTCATAATATGAATTTTTCCTTAATACATTGTTTGTATATAACTATAAAGTATACTTCAACATACACTTTTTATCTAGGGCAAAATGTTACTTAATAAAAATTATTGTTTTAAGAAAATAAATTACAAATTAGTCCCCTGATGTCCTGCCTAAAGGAAAATTTATTTTTTGTTTTCCTGTAAATGGAACTTTATTATAATTTTTTTAATTCTTTTTGTATCTGTATATGTTATTGGTAAAACATTTTTTTTTATATTTTTTAATTGATAGCAAAATAAAATATCACAATTTAAGACAATATATTTGACCGCCATGTGATGGGACGTGAATAGTTTTTTTTATCATGTGCCAATAGTTTTCATTTTAATGGTTAATAAGAAATTAGGTAGTTACATTATTACAAGGACAAAGTTTAAACAGCCAAGGCGGAAAGTAATAAAGTAATAATCCTAAACAAGAAAATAATAAAAAAAGGTTTTCTTTATACCGCCAAGTCCTAAATCTTTTACATGAGGCGCGGAAGTAAACCGTTGAACGCATCGCGTAGATTACAGCGTAATTCATCTTGCGGGGAGGACATTTACTCTAAGTCTAGAATGATTTAGAGTGTACCAGTTGTCAGACGAACGAAATTATTACTCTTTTTGGTTAATCCTAGCCTAGCGACACGGTTTTAAGTTTGTAAAGGTTGTCCGCTCAACTTATGACTATATTTTTTAATATGGAATGCGAGAATACGATATAAACTTGAAGACTTTGGCTTTCTATTCTTAATCTACCTTTTATTGATAACAAATGTTTGACCAAAACTATTAAGATCTTTTTTTTTAATTTTTTTTCAAAATTTAATTTTATAAAAAAATTTTTAAATTTTAAAATTTTTTTTTAGTAAAAAAATTAAATAAATTTAACATTTTTTTAATTTTTTTTTTAAAATTTATTTTATAAAAATTTTATTAAGTTAGTAAAAAAAAAATATTTTAAAAAAAGGGGGGGGGGGGTATGGAATGAGAATACGATATAAACTTTGAAGACTTTGGCTTTCTATTCTTAATCTACCTATTATTGATAACAAATGTTTGACCAAAATCTATTAAGATACTCTGTATTTCCTATACTTTTTTTACAGTGGCTTTAGATTTTGCAGTACAAAAAAAGTTTAATTTTAAATTTATTTTACTTTTTAAATGGATTGTATTTTATAACGTATAAAATAAATTTAACATATTTTTAGTCGTTTTTCCAAAAATTTTTAATTCTTATAAAATTTAAGGGTATGTAAGGTTAGTTAAATTAAATATGTTTTTTAAGTAAGTAATCGAAAAATATAGCAAAATTTAAAAAGGTAAAAAAACCTTTTAAACCTTTTACATAAAAGTGTTATAGTTTTTTCCATTTTCTGTTAACCATTGGAAGAAACAAATAAACATCGCAAAGTTTATGAAATTTACAAAAATTTTACTTGTTAAAATAATACTGATAAAATACTTTTATATTTAGATCAAAAAAATATATAGCATTATTGATTCTCGTTTGGCTATGATGAAATTAACTATATTTATAGTTTAAAATACAATGAATACACAAAATCAGCATCACCTTAAATGACAAATGATAAAAAAACTATTGCCATAAGTACAACTATATGAGGAAATATTATATTGGAAAACAAAACAATACTTATTTTTTTGATTCATTATATATCAAAATAATAAAACATATAAGACAATTTATTTAGAGAAAACTATATGTTCGTGCGATCGGGATAAACAAATATTTCATTTCAATTGGAGATATATGGGGAGGGAGTAAAATGGTTAATTTTTTTCCTTACTTTGCGATCATCATTTGTTTCTCGTAAAATCTTTAGGTAAGTGTCAAGATATAAATGAAATTCCAGTACACGCTATGGGCCACACTGTATAGAGCTTTAAAATTATAAACCAGTTTATGTAAGACACTTAAATACATTGTAGCAATGTCGTGGATGTCCCACTTTTAAAGGTGCCCTACGCAGCTTTAGGTTGGTGCCATGTGAATATTAATTTACAAAATTATGAATAATGAAGGCCATCGTTCTAAAAGATGAGAGTAATAATTTTTTAGGAAAGAAATATCGTGGTGACAAAAACAAGAATAATATTAAACATTAACAAAAATGTTTAGGCACTATATTGGGTAATCAAGAATTATGTACATACATTAAAATCAAAAAATTATTGTTATATTGTTCATTGCTGATTACTAATTGATTAAAAGCGGTCCCAAGATAAACAATAAAAACAATGTTTTTTGTACCCCAAAACTTGCCTAAAATGGAAGCAATTAAAAAATCTTATTGCTTTTAATTAAATGATTTTTTAACAATTGTCTATTATTAGACTGAATAGTTAGGGTTATCTGCAGAAAATGTCATTTACTTTTTACTTTTTTTTAGCGCGTAAAAGAATCATTTTTAGTTAGTTAACATCGATATGTGCGTAAACAAATACGTGCTCAAGTTAATTAACATTTCAACAAAAACATTTTTGCGATAATTAAAAAAAACATAGAAATCTAGTTCACGCTTCAATGAAAACCTCGTGCCGATAGCACAATTGTATTAAATGGCTTTAGAATTTTATCCAAAATGTCAATAACTAACACAGATTTCAGAAGGTGCATATCGGTTTTAAAATAAGTAAGGTATTGTTTTGTGAGAGGCAAAAGCACGTATATGGAACAAACACTGCGTTTCTAATTGATTGTTTACCGAAATAAAAGAAATGGAGCTTTTAAAGAAGTTATTATTCGTGACCTAATAGTCTTAGTACAAGTATTTCTAAACCACCTGTTTTCGTTAACAAGGTTGCATGTAAAAAATATGACGGGGAAAAATACAACAAAAACATAAAATTTTAGTAATATATAGGAATTTACAGTAATATATCCCATCACTGCAAAATTCTAAGATCAATAAATGCGGGCTTGAAACCTGAAACCAGCTTAAATTTATAAAACAAAGTATGACGATGCACACTGGTGCGGAAATGAATATTCAATAAAGAGATCTTACCGTTTTTTTTATCTTCACTTTAATTATACGGAACTTACTGGAAATTTTGGAGTAAAAGGAAACACCTATTTAAACAGCAAGTTTTACAGACTGGACACTTTAGCTATCAGCTTCTTCAAATGAGAAGTAAAGGGGTGTCTTTGAGAGGCGCTAATGACAACTGCAAGAAGAGGAATTATACTAAATATTTTTTTACAAAAAAAGCAGTAAAAATCATATCCCCCCGCCCTGCAGTCGATGTGTAAGAGAAAACAGTTCTGAAATAAGAGTAAGATCACTAGATAAAATTAACAATGTTAAGAGTTACTAAAAAAGATAGACATGGGATCAGCATTTCTAGTTGGAATACGAAGAAAGTGTGTACGTTAAAGAAAAACCTTATTGGAGGCTGATGTTGCTATTAACATTATACTTTTGCCATTTAAGACGATTCTAAAAGGTAATGTCCGTTAGATTAAATTAAGAGGGTTGGTGTCAGTTCTGAGATGATCGATAATGTCAAAAAGGTAAAGAAGTTGCGTGTCGGAACTAAACAAATCTGTAATGTAAAAAAGAGAAGTTTTTTTTAAGCCTTGGTATACATTGAAACTTCAAAAAGTAAATACTGACCATAACAGATATAAGTCAATTAGAAAGATAACTGTCTAAGAAGCTGGTCAAAAAGTGCAAAATGGATGTGACCCTAAATAGCACTTATGGTGGATTAGCTACAGGACTAAGAGAACTTATTTAAGTTATAGGAATCAAGGTAAAGAAGATCTAATTATATATGTTGTAAGTCTTTAGGGACGAAAAACCCACCCCAAATTGGTGCAGTTTGCTTCATAACTTAAAAACAAACTTCTTTTACAATATTAGGCAATTCTATCTTTATTCAACGGAACAGTTTTATCCAGAATTCCAGAAATAATTTAAAAATGTTCAAATTTGGCTTTACCTGCAATAAAAAATATAACTTTCTACAAAAAAACTGTAAAATATAAACTCAAAATATTGTGTGGTAAAGTAATAAAAACCCGTAATTTAAAATGGCCCGCAATATATTTAATATATGTCCAAAACAACTGGTTTATTTTAGATTTAAAAATTTAATAGCCCGCTATTTGTTTACATTCATTTTATTACTATTTTGTCCATTTTTTTAATGTATAATTGTTATATTAGAAAGTGTGTTATTACCACAGATGCAAGGAAGAAGTAAATGGTAATATCTTGCCTAATGTTTTAATTAATAATTAGTTTTATGGTGAAATTTTAAAGTGCTTTTTCTCCTTATATTGTGACATATTTGAGTGTAGTAAAAATATCAAAATATTTTCCGATACTTTTACATAATAATTAAATAAATAAACCGGCAAATGGTTTTTCTAGGATTTCACGAGACTCTCGAAATTCGAGATTTCTCGTCTCGTCTCGTCTCGATTTCGAGACAAGATCGAGACGAGACTTTTTTTTTTTCGAGACGAGATCGAGAAAAACACTTCCCAAATTTTTCGAGATCGAAATTATTTGAGATTTTCGATCTCGAAAAAATGTATGTGTTACAATAACTCACAGCTCTAAATAGGCCAAAAAATAGAAAAAAAAAAAACTATGCTAAAAAATAATTCTAATTTATTTTAAACGTGAGAACATAACAAACAAAAAAACAATGCAAACAAAGCAAGAAATTATTTGATATTTTTGATCTCGATATGTGCTGCAATAAGTCACAGCCTAAATACGCCAGAAAAAAAAAAATTAAAAACTATGCAAAAATAGTTTTAATTTATTTTAAACATAATAACATAACAAACCAAAAAAAAATAGCAAAGATAAAGTAAATAAAAAGGACAAAGATAAAAATATTTTCATATTCTGAAAAAGAAAAGTCTTAAACTGTTCCAAACTATTACAAATAATTTGCGTAATATCGATAATTTTTTTTTTTTTTAAAGACTGTTTCGATTATAAAAAATGGGTTTGTTGCTGGTAGGCCCTGTACATTCTTCTCTTCACAAACGAAAAAACAATTTTAAACTTTCACCTTTCGTACCTAGGTAAATTTTAAATGTATGAATAAAAGATTAAATTAAAACATCAAGGATTTGCTTAATTTTCATTTTTTGGAAAAATATTCTTTATTTTTGTGTGAAAATTTGGGGGTTTTTTTTTTTGTTATACGTGGTTTTTAGTAGTTTTAGTTCATAGCATAATATATGTATGCCTCTGTACAAGGTGATTGGAGAGAGGCGAAAAAAAAAAGGCCCGAATTAATTTTTTAATTTTAAATTAAAAACAAAGAATACTTTTTTTAAATTTTCCTTCGTTTTCAAGATATTTCACTATAAAGTTTTGCCAAAAAATTTTAATCACATTGGGGGTGTCCCTAATCTTAGTGGGCGCTTTCAAACTATTACGTCATATGAAATCAAGTTTGATTTTTTTTGTCAAAAGTTAGACATTTTCAATCTGTTATTAAAAAAATCACAAGAAAACGGAGTTCACTAACGAAGAATACGGTAATATTGTTTATGTGTATGGATATAACAAATAATTATTAAGCATGTGCACCAAAGTGTCTAACTTTTTGACAACAGTCAAACTTGATTTCATATGACGTAATAGTTTGAATGCGCCAACTAAATTAGCGACACCCACAATGTGATTTAATTTTTTCCAAAATTTATGGAAATATCTTGGAAACAAAGGAAAATATGCAAAAAAAGTAATCCTTGGTTTAATTGGGGAATTAAAAAATTTTTGGGTTTATTTTCGCCTCTTCCTAACCCTGTATTTTAACGTATTTTTGTAATAGATAAAAATTAATAACCTTTATTGCAGCCTTGGTTATGTTGTACGTTATAACCCATAATAGAATTTCTTTAATAACATTTGGTTTTTGTTTTCGAGACTCGAAATTTCGAGAGTCTTGAATCGAGATCGAGAAATTTTCTTCGAGAAAAACTCCGAGACGAGAGTTTTTTATTTCTCGTCTCGATGATCGAGACGAGACGAGGGAGTGCCTTCGAGACGAGATTTCTCGTCTCGATGAAACCCTAGTTTTTTCTAGGAGAAAAGCAAGGTTTTTTTAAAAATTTTAAATAAAATAAAAAATAAATAAAGGTCTACTAATAATACAAACATTCTGTCAAATTTAAGATAGTTTGCCATATGGTTTGAATACCAAAGTGATGACTGAGCTGAATCTTTTTAGAATATTGCATTAGATATTTACCCAAATTGGGGTAAATTCTCGCATAAACTTTGTATCTTTGCATCAATGTATATAATCTACCAAAATTTAAACATTAAAACTAAAATTCTACAAACTGCACATTTTTACTCGGAAACGCCCTAAAAGAGGAGCAGTAATATCGTATATTTGGGGAATAGTTTAAAAATTTGCAATCTGATTGAACCTGAGTTCCTGAGGTAAAAATTGTCTTGGATTTTAAAATATAAGCAGAATTTTATTCTATTTATTAATCTCAGAGAAAAGAGCAGCAATCATAACATCAAAACTTATGTGAAATAATGGACAAGTTCCTATCCAAAAATCTGGGCTCCAAAGTACTAAGATCTAAAATTAGACCAAGTTCTTTTTCAACTTGGAAAGTTTTTTACTGATCTGTCTGTGTTAATGAAAAAAATGTATTTATTAAAAAAGGATACTTATTTATACTAATAAATAGGGAAAAAAACTTGCCAAGTCAAAAACGAACTTGGTCTAATGTTGGTTTTCAGTATTTTAAAACACCGACATATTTGATTATGAACTTGGTATAATTTAAATTTTCTCGTTATTCTATCATACTTGTAATAAAATTAAAAAGAACTTTGTGTTTTATTCATTTTTACGTAAAAATGAACTGTCACAGAATAACGGACAACTCAGGCGATAATTAACAATAGACAAACAAATTATATAGTTTTTACTGTTTAAATATATATATATATATATATATATATATATATATATATATATATATATATATATATATATATATATATATATATGTATATACAAATAAAGTCCTAAGTTATAAAATATCTTGTAAAAATTTAAAAAAAAATTTTTCCCCATTTGATAAGAAGATTTAGTTTTTTGGGTTGTCTATTTTAAATAGTTTTTTTTTAAAAATAGATACAAAAAAAAAACAGAAAAAGGCCCCAAAATTACTATTTATTAAACTAAAAAAAAAAATTTAAAAATTTTTTTTTATTACTCAATTGAACAAATTGGTTATCTGATCAAACTTACTTAATAACCCAAAAAATACGGAAAAACACCATCGGAGAAAAATTTAAAAAAAAAAAATTTTTTTTGACAGTGTCCACTGACAAAATTTATATTACATTACTATAGCAACTAATTTTTAAAAAACCCGGTTTTGGGGCCTTTTTGAACCCACTTGTCTTTAATAATTATTCTAAAAAGAAAAGGTTTGATATTAATTTGTCGACGTTTAAAAAAAAGAAAAATTTTTTTTGAAGGAAAAAATTTTTTTATGCTCTCCATTACCCCCAAACGGTAAAAGCCTAGCGCGCCCGGGGAAAATATCACTTTTTTTTCCCTATAAAATAATATACTATTAATTAGACTGTGCTACGCGAAAATGATTAATCAAAAAGAAACCGAGAACAGTAAATACCCAATTCAACGTACATATTTTCGCATTGGTTTTAAAAAATATAGGGATTTGATTTTTAATACAAAAAAAAAATGTTTTAAGACAAATATAATTAAAAAAAAAATTTTTAAAACCCAAAACCCTTTTTTTTTAAAAATTAAAAAAAAAAAAAATGTTTCCAAAAAAAAAAAAACTGGTAAAGTTTTTAAATATTTATAAATTTTTTATTAAAAAATTTTTTTATTTTTTTTAAATTTTAAAAATTTTCTAAACAAAAAAAAGTTTTTTTTTTTCTGTTTTATATTATTCAAAAAGTAGGTGTTATTTGTTAAAACTACAATCTGTTTTTATTTCTTAATCTCCTGGTTTCTGCTGTGGTAACTGCCTGTTGGTCAATATAACAATTATACGATGACACATCCATACAATTCAGCATCAAAACTCACCACGTAGCAAATTCTCTACGAATATGGCTCTCGCGGAACGCCATTGGAATAAACGTCAACATTACTATAAACCCATTAACATGTATTGTATGTTAATGCCGTATTTGGTTTAATTAAACATATAATAGTCGAGATAATAGCGGAGTTATTATAAAGTTATATAGTTTTATTTATGGCCATCTAATTATGTTACTGTTTTATAATATATATATTATTGTAATGTGCGTTGAGAGATTGTGGCATTCTTCTAATATTTTACCAAGAGCGGGAGGTTAAACGTGGGGAAATACCACCATAAATTTATAAGAAATGCTTTATAAGATAAACTGTATTTTTAATTGGTAGTTGCCTAATTTGCTTTTAAAATCAGTCTATTCCGTCGTAATGTTATTCTTGTTTTTAACCTAATAAAAAATTTAATTTAAATATATATATATATATATATATATATATATATATATATATATATATATATATATATATATATATATATATATATATATATATAAAGGGGGGTTTCTTAATGGTATTATAATTTAAAGGGGGCATTCCTCCGGGGTCGATTTTAAGTCGAAAAAGTTCATATAAACGTGGGCCCAAAAATTGTTATTGGGTACAGGGTGTTAAAGTTTTATTTTTTTTTTACTTTTTAATACTTTTTTTAAAGACTTTTTTAGATATTGAACTAAATTTTTTGGACAGGATTATTTGGCATAAAACACACTTTTCAGATGTTCATTTTTTTTTTTTTCAACCAGGGCGTAGTTTAATGACGAAAAAAAATTTTTTCAAAAAAAAAACTACCCCTTTTATTTGGGGAAAAAAAATTTGGTTTTATAATAATTACCAATCAATTATAAAAAAAAAAATTCCCTTTTTTTTTTGGGGCCTAAAATTTACCTTTTTTGGGGAAATCTTTAAAATTAAAAAAAAAGTCTTATGTACCCAAATTGCATATTAAAAAAATTTTATTGAAATAAATCAAGATACCCCTTTCTCGTTGCCAGCGATTGTTTTTTGTTGTTGTAAAATTTGACTTTTACGTTAATTATCATTTTGGTTTTGTTAAACTTTTTATATATATATATATATATATATATATATATATATATATATATATATATATATATATATATATATATATATATATATATATATATAAACTATTTTTTTTTAAAACCAATATTTTCAATTGGCCTTTAACCCCCATAAAATAGGCTACGCCAAAAACAACAAATATTCTTAGCAAAATGAAATAGTCTTTAAGATGCAATGTCCAATTCATTTGATCTTACTCTATACAATACCATGTCGAATAATCGTTTAAAATAAAAAAAAAAAATAAAATAAAAAAAATTTAAAAAATTTTTGTTATTTTTTTATTGAAAAAACCTTAAAAAATTAACAAGAGTGCTGTTTAGTTTCCCCCTTTCTCGTTTTGATTTTTTTTGGGTTTTGTTTAAAAAATATAATTTATTTTTTTAAAATTAAATAAAAAAAAATAAATTTTAAAATTTAATTTTAAATTTTTTATTAGTAAATTGACCAAAGGGGAAAATGACACTTTTTTTTTTTAAAATTTTTTGTCATATATCGTTGGAAAATTTTAATTTAAAAAATTTACTGCCTCATTTCTAAAAAACAACAAGATACTCCCGAAAAAATCAAAAAAAAAGATGCTTAAAAAGGGGAGGTAAGATTTTGGTTTTTAAAATTTTTTTTATCTTATGTACCTTAAGGTTTTGAAAAAAAAAAAATTAAGAGAAGTAAAAACGTACACATTTTAAATTAAAAAAAAAATAATAAATTTGTTCCCCCAATCCCCTTTTTTTCTAATTGTTATTGCCAATCAACAAACATTAAAAAGTAGACAATAATTGATATTCAAAAAAATTTTATACAACAGACGCCGTAAGTCCAATAGTGCAGAATATTAATATTCATTTACTAATATAACATTCTGCAATTTTTGTTATCATTTTGTTTTGTTTAAAATTTAAATATTTGATGTGGGTTTGATTTTTTTTTTCCTTTTGGTTTACATACCTATGTTTTTATTAATTTTTCCCAAAATTCATTTTTTTTAAAAAAAACTTTTATAAAAACAACTTGTTGATTGTTCCAGTGTTTAATTTAAATACCAAGTAGAGTGAGTTTTTTAAAAAACCCCGAAAATTTTCCAATGGTCTTGTATTTCTTTTTTTTAAAATTAGTTTAGTTAGAAAGGGGGGTTCCTTAAAAAGATTTACCGCCCTTTTTGGGGGTTTTTTTAACCAAAACCCCCCGGGGAACCAGGGTTATAAATTATTTTTCCATAACCTAAACAGCAAATTATGTCATAGGCTCGTTTTTATCAAAACTAAAAAGGTTTTTTTTTTGTGTGCCAAAAAACCCTTTTAAATTTCTGTGCAAAAAAACAATACCACCAATACCACCATTATCCCCCCCTCGCTCCTATTTAGTTGTCAGTCAAAAAGGCAAAAAAATTTTACACCATGATTTTACCTAGAAGCGATAAAAAAAAAATTTAAAAAACTGCTTTTTCCAAAAAATTTTTTTCTCCATTTTAAATTTTTTATATTATTTGTTTGTTACTCTGTATCCTAGAAAAAAAATTATATAAAATATTTTTTGGGGAAAAAAATTTTTTTAAAAAAAACCAAAAAGTAAGGGCTAAAAAAAAATTTTTTATTACTAAACTATTAAAATTTCATAAAATTTAAGGGCATTTTATAATTATTTTGAGTTATATTGAAATGTCACTGACCTGTAGCGACAAAAAAAAAAAACAAAAAAAAAAACCATTAATTTGTTCATGAGGAAGCGGGGTAATATCGTTTTTTAATACTAAATGCTATAAACAGTTTATGTTCTGGCCTCGCTCCCAAAATATGTAAAATGTTTAAAACATAAAAAATTTTGGGGAAAAAAATTCTTACTAAAAATAATTTTTTAAAAAAAATGTGTTTATGATAGTACATCACACCCTCATTGTGTTCAATAACGGGGGACAGAAGACCAAAAAAAAAGGAGTGATAAAAACGACCTTAGTTATTTTTTACCTTCTTAATATTTAAATTTTTTATTTTTTATATATATATATATATATATATATATATATATATATATATATATATATATATATATATATATATATATATATATATATATATATATATATATATATATATTATTTTATATATATATATTATATATATATATTAAGGGGATTTTGGGAATTTTTGGGGGGGATTTTAAAGGGGTTTTGGGGGGTTTTTTTATTTTTTTTCCCAGAAAGACCTTTGATAAACAGGTTAAGAACTATCACTATGCAAAGTTTGAAAACTTTTGGAAAAAAATTATTTTCCAAAAAAAAATTCTGGATCCTTTAAAATGCGTTTTCCAAAAACGGCTGCCCCTAGAGACTTAAATAAGGTATATTTTTTGTGCAGATGGATTTATAGTAACTTTTTTTTTTAAAAGTCGGTCAATGTTCTGCGGGGAAAAATCACGACATCTAAAACAAGTGAGGTAGGCAGTAGCTGGCCCCCCCTTTTGCAGCAACATTAAAAGCGTGGACAATTTAAATTTCTCACCTCAGAAAATCCCCAGATCCCAAATTTTTTTTCCCTAGGTCCTTTGGTTAAAGGGGAAATTTTAAGAAGAGACGAAAGCAAGGAAAAAAAATTTAACATCCTGTATCTTTCATTATCAACTTTCTGACAAGTGTACGGGAAATTGCATTATTTTTACCTAAGGGGGAACTGATGTTGCTCATGTCCCATTACTTTTTTGGGAAACCCTGTATATATATATATATATATATATTTATATATTTATATATATTTATATATATATATATATATATTTTTTTTTTTTTTTTTTTTATATATATATATATATATATATATATATATATATATATATATATATATATATATATATATATTTATACAAAAAAAACATTTTTTTTTAAGTTTTTTTCCAACCCCTGTATATCCCCAAAGACATTTTTTTTTAAAGATTTTTTTTTTTTCTGGGGGTTTTAATTAAAAAAAAAGGAATTTTTTTGGTGTTTAAAAAAAACATATAAAAATGTGGATTTAGATTTAATTAATTTTGATAGCTTGTAGAGAAAAGTTCTTCTTTTTTAAATTTTATCTTGAAAATACCGGTCGTTTTTTTGTTTTTTATAACAGGCGGAAAAATTAAGAAAGAAATTTAAAAATTAAAAGGTTTAAATTAAAGAGTATTTTTTAATTTACATTCATAACAATAACTTTTCTGTACTTTATCCTAATTTAAAATAAAAAAAAACAATAGATTTAGCTTAACCGAAAAAAGTAATTACCACTAAATTAATAATTTTTAATAAAACTAAGATTTTTATTGTTAAAACTATAAAATATGGTGGATGAAAATAGTCGCCATGCTTTTTAAAAATAATATTAGTTTCGATAAAGTGGTTCTAAGTATTTTTATTTTAAATGTCAAAAAAGTATGGTTATGTGATGGCGTAATACCTGATTACAGCATTGTTTTATCTTCTTTATGTAATTAATTTATTTTCCGTGTTAAAATGCATTTAAAAAAAAAGTGTTTTATAGCAGTTTATACCATATTAATAGCAATTTTTGTATGAGTTTAAAATTTTAAAAAAAAAACCCCGGACACTACACTCTATAATTGTTGGCACAGATTTTTTTTACCTACATACTTGTAACATTACCAATTTGTAATAAAACAAAATTAACAAAAAAAAAAAAATTTTAAAAATTTATGATGTAAACCACCTCCCCGGCAATTACAATAAATTAGCTACACTCCCTTTTTCTAAAGCACTGTGATCGGGGAAATTTACCCCCCAAATTTTCTTAACACCATGTAAGCACTTGATTTAATAAAAACTTCGCGCAATTTTACACCTTTTTTTTACTTTTTTTTTTTTTAAAGGGGGTCGTCCACGACAGCTCTTATTACGGGGCATAATAATCACAAAGTTCTTGGATAGCACGAGATGGGGGGCTTTAAACATACATTTTTTTTTTTTAAATTTTTGATTACAGTTTTTTTTTTAAAAAAGGGTCAAAAAGTTCTTTTTTTACAAAAAGGAGCCGATGATAGGGGTTTCATACACATGAAAAACTCTTGAAATAACCTAAGCCTAATTTAATGCTATTAGGGCTAAGTTAATCATTTTTACGCAGATAAAAAATTAAAAAAAAGGGTTGGGGAATATTTTTAATGTTGATCTCTATAGAAATTTACAAATTGCTTTCTTTAGGTTAGGACTTGGGTTAAGACATAAATATGTAATTTTAGAATAAATAATATCTTTAGGATAGCTAAAAAATTTATTTACTAAAACATTTTATTAAAAATTTTATCAAATCGAGATATCGCAAAGCCAATTATAAGGTGTATTTGAAAATTTGGATAATCGTCCGGGGTATAAAAAAAAATACGTAAAAAAATTTCCCCATCATTTCAAAACAGTTTTCCCGGGAGAGCAAATTTTAAAAAAAAAGGACAATTTTTTGGGGTTGAAATTTGACCGTTTGGCACCCGGCCCCCCCATTAAAAAAAATTTAGCATATTTTTATTTTTTTCAACCAGCCTTTCAAAATTTTTAAATTTTATGAGTAGGAAAAGTAGTTTTTTAAAGGCAAGATATAAAGTTTAAAGAAAAAGTTTTTTTGGGGAACAAAAAGTTGTTTGGGAATGAAATACCGAATTTCATAACCATAGGCCTACTTTTATTTTTTCGTTTTTTTTACCAATTAATTTTTTTTTTCCCTAATTATATTATAATAAGTAAAAAAATTTAAACGTAAAAACAAAGGGAACCCATGGATTAAAATTTGGTTTTTGGGGATAATTTTTTCATTCTAAAAAAAGGTTTTTCTTATAAACTTTTTAAATCTTGCCCTTTTCTTTCCTTTTTTTATAAAAAAATCTTTTTATCAAAGGGGTGCTTGGGAAAAAAAAAATATGTAAACCCAATCAAACAGGGGTGGATGCCAAATTTAAATTTTTTCCCGGGGGTCAAATAATTTGGGTCATCCCGGGGCACCTATATAAACCTAACCCTATAATTCCCTTTTCCCGGGAAATATTGGCTCCCAAATAACTCCAATGAAATCAAGTTTTTTTTGATATAATTATTGAACAACCAGGTTTCTCCAACTTTATTTTAAGGTACTATTACCTATTAAAACTTAAACAAAGACACATATTCCCAAATTTTTTTCATTTTATTTATTAGATAAGGTAATCAAACTTTTTTGATAGTATTCAACAACTCCTGTAGAAAAACAAAAAATTTTTTTTTGAAATCTTCCCAAACCACGGACACCTTATAAGGGCGCCAAAATCGTTTCTTCAAAAAAAATTGCCCCATGGCGGACAATTAAATATAAAGGTTTGAAACAAAAAAAATCAAAATAGGTT
>JAHBCN010014331.1:0-22699 GCA_019359885.1 Listronotus oregonensis
TTCGAAAAAAAATAACATCAAGTGGAAAATGTTTTTTTCACAGTGTGACCCGTAGAAAAATCAATGCAAAAAAAACAGTTTTAAGTATGCAGGAGTATACGTTTCCCTTTTTGGTGTCAATGTACAATAAACCTTCCGAATATAAAAGTTTCGAGTTACGTAAATTTTATGTAAATTTGGGCCTTGTATTTGCCATTTCGGTCGTTGTCGTTATTTTTGCAATGTTATTTTTCTATCAGAAAACATCTCTGTTCGAGTTGAACGAAACGTTAAACTATTTCCAAAACTATCGAAAACTGCACACCACGCGGCCGCACAATTTTACCGATATTAAAACGGCGGAAATTTTTTTTCGGTAAAGAAGTTATAAGAAGTAAGATGGATCAAGTGCCGTCTCAAGGTTTCGGAAAAATGGCTAATCGAATGGGAGGCTTTTTGACGTCTACAGGAATAGCATCGAATAGGTCCCTTTTCACTAACACTTTTTCCGGCGATTGGAGCGCCCCTTTCCCAATCACGCGGTTTTCCCAAAAGTGTGGGTTTTAAAATTTTTTTCCCAAAAAAATTGCAACGTGCTATCGCGCGGTTTTATTGCCGTGGAATGTCAGACGATAAAAGTGTTATTAAATTGAAAAGTGTCAGTTTCCTGCGTGATAATCTTGTGGCATGTTGAAATTTTGAACAGTTTTAAGAGAGTTAAAATGGATAAAATAATAAAAAAACGAAAATTGAAAGTGGCTTTGTGCTTGGCCGTGTATCTTATTCCAAAAAAAGAAGAAAAAATTTTGGGGAAAAACTGGTTGGAAAGCCCAACAGATATGGACATTTGCCTCTGTTACAGAGTTGCGTGATAATTTTCCCATGGACTTCAGAAATTATTTGAGAATGGATTGCAAATCATTTCGCATTTTGTTAATTTGGTTTCCCCAATCATTGCTAAGCAAAATACGAAAATGCGTGAATGCATAAGTTCCGAAGAGGGCTAACACTACACTAAGATACTTAGCTACGGGTCGTTTTTTTAAGTTTGAAATTTTCCGGAATATCTGCGCCATCATTAAGTAAAATTATGGGAATGTAAGGCTATATATAAAGTTTTAAGAAAAACATTTTTAAAAGATAAGACTAATTGTTTTATTGGAAAATAAACGAAAGTATTGTTTTGGGACAAAACAAAAACGTAAACATTTTCAGTGTTCTAAAAAATACAAAAATAAACGAATATAGTTTTCTGGTAACAAAATTTTTTTAATTTTGTAAAAAAAATCTAAAGATTAGAAAGTCACCAGCCTGTTCATAATAAGTTTTAAACCTGTTACATCTGAAGGGTGAAACTGGGATGTTGATGGAATGTAAAAAAAGTTTGATGAAGCAGCACTGTATGGGCTAGGCGGTGAAAACAGTGGAATTGGTGTTGGTGACTGCTGTGTTATAACAGTTGTATTCTTTAAATTGGTTTTAAATAATCCTTGATTTACAATTTGATTTATCAGCATGTCGGCGAAAATAGCCTGATTTGGGGATCATCCTTTTTTTTTTTTTGCCCAGAAATTGCGGCTGCATCAAATTCGTCAATTGATTCATTTTTTGCAAGCTCATTTTTGCAGAAGTTTATAAAATCTATTTGGGTTTTATTTTGTTTACATTTGCTTCTTTTATTCTGGACAGGTTTGGGGGCGGTGAACTTTTTGGGGCGTTATAATGTTAAAAGGTATAAATTCAGTATCTAAAAAATAAAAATAAAAAATATTTAAAATTTTATTTCCCTCTAAAGCAATTTTTAATACATATTTTAAAAAAAATGGCAATTTATAAAATGCGGGGGGAGCCCCCGATGGCAAACATATCGTATTGTTCCACCTCCTCATTCAGGGGAAATTTTAATTTAAAATTTTTATAGTATTGTTTTTAATATTTTTATGTACTTCCTTAGGCTTATTATTTACATTTAAAACTACATTGGTATTCTTAATATCTAAAATTTTTAAAAGGACCTTTTAAAAAAGGTGCTAATTTATTTTCTTTTTTTTTTCTATTAGAACCATGTCTCCCATTTTATAATTATAGCTATTGCATCTTTTATTGGAGTTTACGCGCTTTGTTTTTTAACAATTAAGTTATTTCTTGCGTCATTCCACGCAGTCCAATCTAAATTTTTCCAAATGGGTAATCCTCAAAATTATAAATAGGATCGATTTGATTAGTAAGGTTTGACGGGATTTTTCTTATTTTCCAAATACAAGCTCGTATGGTGTATACGTGTTGAGGTGTTTACCGTGTTGTTATATGAAAAACACCAATACGATACCCGTCGCTCCAATTCTTTCTTTACATTTCGACAATTGCATACGCAAATACGCACCCAAATGTTTATGGGTTTTCCAGCGTTTCATGATGGTATGCTGTAGAATTTAACTGTTGGATCCCTAATTTTACAAGCTTCAAACGTGCTAGACATAAATTCCCAAAACCCTTTGGGCCGTTAGGGTTTCCAAGGGATCCCCCTATCTAGTATAAAATTTTCTACGAATGCCTTTGCTACTGTTTTAGCTTCCTTATCCTTATTGGATATCCCTTCCCCAAACTTTTTAAATCGCACTGAAGCGTCAAAATGTATTTTTTATTTTGGCTATCCTCAGGTAGAGGGCCTACAAGGTCAAGTACAACCTTTTCGAATGCCGATTTAGCCGTACTTGTTATTACCATTGGTACCTTCTTCGGATTTGAATGCTTATACCTTTGGCAATTATCACAGTTTTTGACAAAGTGGCTTACGTCTCCTTTGAGACCTGCCCAAAAATATCGTTTCCTTATATTGTTGTACATGCGTTGTACACCCGCATGACCACCTGTTGGTAACGTGTGAAAATCATTTAAGATTATATGTCTTAATTTTTTATCTGTTATACGTTCCGCATCCCGAACTATATTTATTTTTATAGTCAGTTCTAACATATGCGATTTACATTTACTTAGTAAATTTAAAAATTCTCACTTTGTGCATTTTTTAATATATATATTTCCGGAATATTATTTTCTATGCACCATTTGTCCAGATGTCTCAACGATGTACCTAAGTCATACGCTGATCGACTGTTCTGGTAAAAAAAATAGTTTGTGAATTCACATTGTAAATAAAATTATCACAGTACTGATAAAATTGCAATTTTTTAAGTTTTGCAAACTCTGTTTTAGACACTACTTTTAATTCAATCGTGTCATTGGGACGTTTTAAAACCTCGGCTACAACAGGGATGATCAAGCCTATCGCCTCCGGTCTGTACGTCTTTTGTCTCCACAGTTGTGGTTAGTTCTGGTTTTGACACAAAACCCGCTCTATCTCTAACTTCAGCTCTAGTTAACACATTCACACTCTCACATATTTTTTCATTCATTCCTTTTAAGTCTTTAGATTCTATAACTATTAAATTAAATAAATAAATCTACGGACGATAAATAATGTACAATAAACCCGTTTCGACCTTGACCATGGCAATGGCCACGGCCTCGTTTCTGATTACATTTTGTGTAGCTGTTTTTTTTTTATTTAGATTATTAGTTCCCATATGGTAAATTTTTTTTTTAAAACGTAATTAATCACTAAGGTTTGCCCCATTATTGTTGATAAGACTGCTATATAACTTAATTGCGTCAATTAACTGTTTAGTGCTATTTTCCGTGTTATCCATAGATGGTAACAAAGATACCGCTGTTCTTAAATCAAATTTTTTCCGCCATATTTATTTTCTCGGTATTACTATTTTTTTTTAATTGTTAAAGTTGGGTTATTTTCCTTAACTAAATCTTTTAGTCTTTCGTTCAGGAGAGAACGCGATTTAAAAAGGTGAGATTCAATAGCTTTATTATAATCTGAATATGATTTTTTAACGTTTGGGTCGTCAATAGCAGATGCTTGGACCTCTTTTTGTATATTATGAAACTTATTTTCTAACTTCCTTACTTCTAAATTAAATTATTTACTCTAACTAAATCTAGTCGGCGTTCTTTTGGCTCTTTCTTTATAATGTCGCACAATTTAACTGAGTATACGAGGACTCATGCTTTTTAGCGAATTAAATACCATAATATCGTAATAAAATTAAAAAAATAATAATTTTCAGACTAATAAAATGTTTTGAGAGCACTTGAGCGTCGAGCAGACTTTAACACAATGTTCATAAAAAAAATATACAAATAATAATAATAAAAATGTTTTTCCCTAATAAACTTACATACTATACTGCTGTCTGTGTTCTGGGTTGAGGGTTGATCCTTGCTGTGGGGTTATGTCCAACTTTGTTCAGTGTTCTGGTTCTGGGACTTCTCAAACTACGGTGGGTTCTGCTGCTGGAGTTTTGAAGTACATACTTCTGGAGAGATTCTTCTTAAGTTGCTTTCGATAGGTCTGTTTTATTTTTAGTAGAAACAACAATACAACAACAACTGTCAATTATATAGTAGAACTCTTACATCGGTAGGCACTTGGATGCTTTCTTGTTCCACGATGAAATTTGAATTGACTACTCCAGAGTCAGTAATTTCCGCATGTTTGGAAGATGATTTGCCCATATTAGCGTCTATTTACCATATCACTGGACGGCATGCACTTTTTCTGACTTCTCAACATGTAACTGGTAGGATCGCCATGTGGTGTCTTCTCATGGCATGGTCGCCATGTGGTGTACTTCTGCCTTGTACTTGGTTCGTAGTATTTGGTACACGTCAAGAAGTCAAACAAGAGACTTTGTATAAAACATACTTTAATATAAATATATGAAAAATGGTATCAAACTTATTTTACTGCATCTAAATATATCTAATTATCTAATCGTATCTAATCTTAATGTGTATAAATCGTTATTATATACATATTTAAACATTAAACAAACATCATTTACTATACACAGTTTACAATAATATATCAGTCTTGTTATATAAACTAATATTTAAATAATAACATAACATAAAATAACTACCTATTAGCCTTCACGGTCAATGGCTTGATACGATTGCAATAGACTGATGACCTAACAAGTACTAGGACTAACCTTTCAATTTATATCTTAGCCTTTTGTTTCAACCATAATCCATTACATAGAATTCTTCATACGTCAATCCTTATGATGTACCCGGCAAATATATGCCACGTTGTACTTGCTATTTGCGCTCTTCACAATTATCTTAGAAAGCGTGATACGTCATATACAACATCAACATCATTTGATCAAGAGAATCTGGTAACTAAAGAATTGCAGATGGGTGACTGGCGAAGCAAGCTGCTGATATGACGAACTTAGAAAGTTCTAAGAAAAAAAGCCACCGCAGCTGCTAAAACTAATCGAGATAATTATACAATATTTTAATTCAGATGGAAAAGTCGATTGGAGGACGAAATGTTAGCCAAAGGAGACTTAATTTGTAAATGCTTTGTGTATTTAATAAATAGGAAGGTACATAAAATAATTACCTGTGTATTCTGTCTTCTGTATCATAATATTCACTTTCACCCCCCGCAACTTATTTTTCTTGTGTTGTTCCTTCAACAGAATATTCTGTTTCATCATCATCTTCTTCCCATGTTAGAACCTTGGTGTTGGCAGTTCTTGGTCAATAGTAAATAGAAGAAAAGTCGAAGTACCATAATGTGGGAGTGTAATTTCATCCGTACCAGCTCCACTTCGTTTTGAATCCCTCCAACTTTTTCATTTCTTTGCGAAACGAACCACGAAAACTTTGTATTTTTTTAACAACATAGTCCCGATTTGCTTCGGATTAATTTTTTTACAAAATTCGACTAATTTGTCATATGCAACGTTTTTTAAATTTTCTTTAAAGTAATCTCGGTTTGATTTTCCATAAACATATGAGATTTATATATATCAATAAAGTTTGTAACAACTTTTTCGACCAGTATCGTGAATCTGATATTACCTAACAATTACCATGATTACAAATTTGGACATGATGAATAATTAAAACAATACTTACCGACTTTATATAAAACTTTACGAAATAACCCGCGAAACGGGAATTCAACCAAAATGTTTACCTGCACGAAAAATCGCTTTGATTGGGATTTGGGGTTGTAACACGTTTTTATACCGCGCGATTATTTAACATTACATTAGACGCTTTCGCGCGTGTTTTAAACGGGGGGGTCCAATCCACAGGAAAAAGTGTTAGTGTAAAGGTACCTATTGTCAATGAACCGGTTCGACTAACTACAATCGAAACCAGTCAAACCAAAAACATTTCTCGTTCCCATGTACGTCTTATGGATCAGGAATTGTCAAACGATAGCGAAACGGGATTTATGTTACAGGAGAAAAAAAGAACGCCGATTAGACCTACAAGTTCGAGTTCGGGTGACAGTGACGTAGACCTGAAAACGCGTCTGAAAGAGTGGAAAAAAGTTAAAGGTAAGAAAAAACGTCCAGCTGCCACACGGACCCCAAATCGTGTACAACTCTCGAGTACCGTTACCCGGGTTCGTGTAACCCCAAACGAGGTAAGATATTGACCGATTGGAAAATTCCTTTGTTTAAGCCCAAAATGAAGCGCGGAAAATATCTGACTCTGAAATCGGTCGCGCGCTTAATGGGCAGACTGGCTGCCTATGCATTGAACAAATATCACGAAAATGGAAAGAATCCCATAATGTTGGTCACGCTTAGAATTGTTGCTGAAATTGTTATGCACGTGTTCGCACACGTTGTCGAAAAGAACTCTAAAAAGAAAGGCATCGATCTCGAACTGCGAGATTTACATCCTAAAATGGCAATGGCCCTCAAAAATATAAAAGATTCCGACAGTCCGTCCAAAGATTTAAAGGAATTGTCGACACTCACTGGTGTAACTAAGATACGTCATCACCTGCTTGTGGCGAATGACGATTTATAATTAATTAATAATCATAGAAATGTGAAAGAAAGCGGATAATGGAAATACGTATTGGGCGCGATTCTGCTAACGGTTGTTGTCGAGTCTATACAATAAATTCTTTTGCCGATCTACGTGTCATTGCCAAAAGGCACAAATTTGTTTCGATAATAAATAAAGCAACCTTTAGACATTTCGGCTGGATCGACGTGGATTGTAAACGTTGTAAGAAAAATCTAAAAGCTTGTCGTAAAAAAGTTAAAATTCCAATTGATGTGGTTAATTTTTTTTCATCCCGTAACGGGTGCATAGTTCGCGGTAAATCGTGCGGATTCTACGCGCTGTACGAATTAAATTCGACCGAATCTTTATACGAATCCTGGGCACAACTGGAACGTTTAAATTTGCCCAAGCGTTTGAAAATCGATCGTGGCTGTAAATGCATAGCCGTACCGGGTTGTTGGGAATATAAAAAGGGTGCAAAGTTGGGATTGATCATATTGAAACGGTTGTGGCAGCTTGAAACAAATCAACATGAACGGAGGCCGGTTTAGACCGGGACGATGTCACGATCTGGAAAATTCCTTTTACGAAGATGACTTTTTCGAAGACGACCTTGACGATAGCATTCCGGACGAAACGTCGTTGAATAAATTTGTGACAAAAAACGATCAAATTTCTACTGGAGAAAAACGGCCTAGAAAGAATGATGATGATGATGATGATGATGATGATACTGACGACGAGTGTGGTAAAGTGAGAAAAACGAAAGCCAAACCGCCGGCACGTGTATATACTATAGAGGCTAAAAAACAAACGACACCGCGAATTACAAAACGTCAATGGTCGGGCGAAAGGGAAACTTGACAAATAACGATGACATGGCATCGCTGTCACCACAACCAGTAGCACCAGAACAAGAGGAAGAAAACATAAACGAGGATATAAAAAGATACTTGTTGGATGGTGTACAAGTAGAACTTAATTTAAACGCCAAATTGAACAAAAGTTGGTCCAAGGTCAAAAAAACACAAGAAAAAATTGACAACATTTGGTCGATAAAGATACCGTCGGGTGATGAAAAAATCATTACGGAAATGGATGAAAAATACAAAATGTATATCGATCAAACGCGAAAAATGTTTAAAAATTCTGTTGTAGTTTGGGACTGTGCGATACATCCCGATCATTATTGGCGCCATTTTATCGAAATAATAAATTTCAGTACTACCCTAAGTTTGGCCCAGTTAAAGCAGTACATTTTACCGCAATATACTTCGGACGAAATCGTTCAATATATTTTGTGGATAAATTCGCATAGTGTTTCACCAATTGAGACGAGTACAGAAGAAATGGAATTGAACAAAAATACCAATAGCGAATTCGAGCTAAACTATTCGCCCGACGAGAACCTGGAACTGTCGCAGCAAGCTCACTTCATTTTAAAATATTATTACAACAAACCGACCGTTGTTGCGCAAATACGTCGTCAGTTGCGTTTTTGCACTTGGTGGTATTGTTTGTTTTTGGAAAAAAAACCTTGGATCATTGTGCCGATCCGTTGATCAAGTTTAATCGAGTCATGAGCGTAATGTACCTGAACCATTCACAAGAAAAAAGGAAATGGTATTCAAAATCCAGAAACGCAATCATAAATACGAACGTTAATAATTTAAAAGAACTTTCGAAAGTGGTGGGCCGTGTCATGTCGTTCGAGCTGTTGTCAAAAAACCTTGTAAGGACGGTCAAAAGTTCCGGATTCGTTAATTTGAACGAAAATTACGTTTCCGTCTTTACAAACTACCTGGACGTGGTTAATAGATATTTTTGGTGTTCTCAAACAAAACGCCATTTCAACAATGGCGTTTACGTATCCAGTAATTTTAATTTAAATCGGGTACTAGCTCAAATTGGAATAAATCGAAAAAAGGTCGATGTTATTTTGAACGATGTACGAGGTAGTAAAAGCGCCATCGTAAACAAATTTGTGGCATGGAAACGAAGTTCGGTGTTTGATGAAAACTTGCAAAATGTAATGTTGGACATTTTTGAACGAAATCAACCTTGTTTGGATACGGATTTTGCACGAGAAAATGCATCAAACTTGGACGACCGTCTATTTCGAACGTTTTCCAAAGAATTGGAAATACTTGGCGGATTAATTGTCGAATCCATGATTCCGTTTGTCAAACAATTGTATAAAACGTTAATACCGTCGGCGTTACTATACAACCCCCTAGCCGAATCTAACCATTCTTTGATATTGAACAAAGTTGGCACCATCGATACCGATAAAGAACCAATTTTCGAATACTTTGAGGCAACCGATGTCGAAACATCGTCCTACGAACGTGTATACATTCCATCGAAAATTACTTTTAGCGATTTCGACATCATGTGCAAGAAATTAAAACGCGATCAATGCCTAAAACTGTTGGATCACCACCCTTTAATTCTTAAAACTTGCAATGTTATTTTGAGCATGGCGGCGCAATACGGTCAGACATTTTTGTCAAACTTTTTCGTTTATTATTTTGGTGAAAAACGAGTGGGAAAAGGACAACGGGCACGCTATTTGCAAGAATTGTATTTTAGTGAATTTTCACCAATCAACGAAAAAGAACAATTGAATAATGTTGCCGTTGCGAGCAAAAATACAGGTCAGAACGGTGCCGTTCTTTCCTATTTGTTGGCCCAAGTAGCTACGCATACGGACGACGATAATGATGATGATGATGATGAAGAAGAAAAATGCGAATCGGAGGATTTTGTTTCGTTACCTTTGCTTGAAACCTATTCAAAAAATTTTACGGCTGACCAAAAGCAACAACAATCCGTCGAAATGAGACGTTATACATTTTTAAAGTTTATCCACGCCGAAGGTAATTTAATTTCGGTCGCCGATTTGGATCATAAAACGTTGATCTTTCTAGTTCGAAATGTATTGTTACTATTACGAAATTCGTCAAACGACGACGCCGTATTGGGCACAGAGGGATCCGTTCTAGCATTGAGACGTGCTCGCATTTCTATCTTACACACCCTGAGGGAAAGAGAACCTTTTCAGCCGGGCATTATGTTTCAGTCACAAGACTTGACTAATGCATTTATCAAGTATATTTTGCCCAAGTGTAGGCAAGTCCTAGGTTTGGTCGAAAATGACACAAGTCCCGGTTTCAGTCCCGGTTCCAGTCCCCGTTCCAGTTCGGGTTCCAGTTCGGGTTCAGGTTACGGTTCCGGTTCCAGTTCGGGTTCGGGTTCCGGTTCCAGTTCGGTAGCGTTGCCCGCACTTTTTGGTTGCGACAACGCCCAACGACTCTGGCGGGACATTGAAGACGATCTCAAGTCTATCGCTTCGGCTGCCATATTCCTTTATCCCTATTGTTTTGAAAATTCTGAAATTTTGGACTTTTTACTGAAATACCTCAAGGGTCACGAGATTCCCGGCCAGTGGCACAAAAAAATAATCCTGTTGTACGGCAACAGCGACAGTGGTAAAACGTTTTTTCTCAACTTGCTACGAAACGTGTTTAAAACGGGCGACAACTATGTAATCTCTTGTGGTTCTTTGGCCAAATCGTCCGGCGACTTGAATCAAATCATTAATCCGTTTGCGGAAAATTTAATGCTAATCAGCGAGGACCGATAGGGTCCAGACTCATGTTTAGCGACGTTTACGTTTCAAAATTTGTAAATGCCAAACTTTGGTTGTCCTCAAACTTGGTACCGTATATTTACAATTGCGATCAGGGAGCCGATACGCGCTTTTTAGTTTTACACTTTAAACATAAATTTTTACAGTTGGGTAAATTTGGCCAAGTGTCGCTCGACGGGGTGGCCCCGCCGGAAATTGCGTTGCAACTAACCCGTCAACGCTACATTCGGGGTGTTGACGACTGTGCCATTATTAAAGGATTTTATTTACTACTACGAACCTATCTACGCAACTTGGATACCGACAAAACCGGCATTATAACGATGTTAATTCCCAAAATGATGGAGATTGAAACTACACGCATCCTATGCCAAATGGATCATTATTTGCAATTTAAAAAGGACATTGAAATTATCGAAGATTCGACGCAAGTTACGACAACCAGAAAATTGAAAGGAATCATAAAGATTTGGCTAAAAAATAATAATTTCACTGCCAGCAATTTAACCACCACCATAAACACGTTTCTGAACCGATTTCGTGAACAATATTCACATCTATTGATTGGTGAAGGCAACGAAAATTTTCAATGTCTAATCGAACTGTGCGGAAAAAAAATGTAACCTTTCAAGTTTCAGTTGAAAAATAAAAAAGCTCTTTATTCGAAACATTGTGGTATTAATTACTCCCAATTCAAACATAAAGTACGTCTATCTTTAAAGGTCGTATTGAAAAATTTTCAATAATCGAACCGTGTGGAAAAAAATGTAATCTTTCAAGTTTCAGTTGAAAAATAAATAAAGCTCCTTATTCGTAACATTGTGGTATTAATTATTCCCAATTCAGTTCAAGTTTCAGTTGAAAAATAAATAAAGCTCCTTATTCGTAACATTGTGGTATTACTCCCAATTCAGACACAAAGTACGTCTAAAAATCTTTAAAGGTCGTATTTTCAAAAAAAGGTTGGGGGAAAAACCATGTCACCTTTTAAAAAATTATGTCAAGAATATTATAGGATTCTTTACGTCAATAAACAACTTTTGGGCCAATAAAACTGGACATAAAACAGCATAGTTCAATTTAAACGCGTGTTAAATGTACGCGGAAAGAAATCAGAGTGATGTCAAGGTCGTATAACTAAAGAACCGGCCATGTTTAAACCAAATACCTATAGTCGTGTTTACAAATTATTATTATTAATGTATATTTGTGTAGAAGGTATCTGTTAAATTTTGCACAAATGTATGTTGACAAAATCGAGACAAGCCGCCCTTTGTAATAACGTTAACGAAATAATAATGTAGGTACTTGACTCGTATATGCACAATGAGAAATGGACGGCGTAACTTTTAATTATCAAAATATTCTCTTTGTATAATAAAACACGAGAGAGAGAGTGACAGGTATAACTGGTTCAATATTACAAGGTTGTGTGTTACAATTTGGAAAAAGCAAAAATTACAAAGATGTATGTCGTCATTTTTGTGACAAATTTCGCATTTGAAAGGTGTAAAACTCCGTTTCAGTTTGAACTTTATATTACTTAGGACCGTGTAATATTGGGCCAGCGATATCGCAAGCGGTAGACACAATGAAAAACAGAAATTTTCAATTAACCTAAACCGGCCGTACTATTTGCTTTTTTACTAGTAAAAAAACGTGAAATCTGATGTTTTGGATAGGTTTTACAAGTACGCGGCGGTTCAAGATATTAATAATTGCGAAACAAAGAGCAATCCGATTATTTGTTCGAAATTGGTTTAATTTTAAAAGTTTTTATAGTTTGTATCAAATCTTCGGCCATGGTTATCAAATTACGATCGGTATTTTTATAAACTTTACTGATCGTTGCAAGTTGTCTAATTATATGGTTGCTTTGGTCCTCGATCGTGTTTAATTTTCCTCTAAGGATGCGCAGCGATGTGTTCAATTTACGTATTTCTCCTTTCTCTTCTTCCAATTTGGTTTTAAGCGCCGGAACACCTGCCAGTTGTTTTTTCTGCTCTTCAATGATTTGCATCGATTTGTCTTCCTTTTTCGTTAATCGCTTAATATAGCGATTTAAATCGTCTACGGTATACTGGTAATCGCGTACCGTATTTTTTTTGTTGAATTATCAGATTTCGATTTTCGTTTTCCAGTTGCGCTACAAACTTGTGCAAATTTTCTTCGCCTTTCTTTTGTTGCCGTTCCAAATCTTCAATTTCGGATAAAAGGTGTTTATCGTGTAGTTTATAGTTATCTATCGCGTCCTCTGCTGTCACGGTTAGTTTTTATTTCTAGGTTTGTTTTTAATAATTTAGTTTGTTTACTTTAATGCTGGTCGGTTTTCATTTTTTTTGCAGTTTATTTTTGGCAAAAGGCTCCAAATTTGATTGTAATTGCTGGGTTACTTCTGTTTTTCTATCGTATTTGGTATCCTACCTTATGCTTTACGTTGCTTTTACCCCTCGTAGTATTGTCTACTAAAAAAATTAACATTGTTATTTGGGCAGCATGGGTAGGCAACTCAAAATGCGTAACGATGTTGCCAATTCAGAGGCGAGAAAATTCCTAGAATTAGCAGCGATGCGCGAGCGCCCACTGTTACTCTTTGAGAAGGACGAAGGGCCGTCGGCCATGTTTTACCATTTGCCACTCTCACGTCATTCTTCAAGCCGAGAACTAGGAAAATTTGCAGCTTCTGGTATTCAAGCCATCTTTATAGGATTTGTGCTGCAAATTTCCCAAAAATCTTTCCCGATTTAAGTTACCTTTGGTTTTGTGTGAATTTTGTTGGTTTGCGTTGCCTTTTTGGCTGTTTCGGGAAAGAAATCTGCATTGCAGGACTTGCAGTTCGACGCCGCAGGGATCACGTGTTAGTTGAAAATACCCCTTAACATCTTGGGTAAGTTCTTCTAGACTTATTCTAACTGAGTATTTTCCGTATAAAACGGTACATTAATAGATTTATTTGGGTTTTCTTAAGACGCGCTGGTGGTTCAGGGGATTTTCATTATTTTTTTATATATTACGTCATGCGTTGGGCAAGTCGAATTTCAGTAAGAATTAATTATTAATTACCCTAATTACACCAATTTAAGGGGTTTGTTGTGGCCAATTTATTGCGAAAATCGCAGTTTTATTGAATTATTCTTTTTTGTTGTTTTTTTTGACAGTTACGTTAATTGGCTACTCTAATTAGCGTTAAAGTTTTAATAAATCGCCGTTAGATGGCGCTTGTGTATAGATTCTTTGTCTCTTTTAGTATTAATTAATTTTCTGGGGTTAAATTACCTTCTTTTGGTAATAAATTTTAATTACTAAGTTTTCTTGTCATAATTTTTCTTTTGAGACTTTTATTCAGGGTATAAGTATCTGGGTGACTGTTCGAGACCTATTTATTATTTAAATTGTCAATTTAGTAGGCCGGAGAGGCTTTTGTTATACTTAACAAAAATTAGTTATTTTTTTTTACCTTATTTAATTATCATTTATCAATGATATTTAAGTTATTTTTATTTTGTTGTTATCTTCTAATTCTACAAGATAGAGTGTTTTTTTTAAGACAAAAAAAAGCAAACAAGTAAATATATCGTGATTGAACTATTTAAATTATCAGTCAGAAACCTACTTATTATTTGTTATGCCAAGTAAAAATAAAGATCAATAAATATGTTTTGGGCTTTTACCTACGATTAAATACAATCGTATGGATATATTACCTTTTATTTTACACTAGTTAAGTGATTGTTAATTAACTTTTGGTAGCTAGGGAATATGTTCTTTTTTTTTGCTGCCAATGGAATAGGGCATAATTTTTTTGTAAACTAGTTTACTAAAACAAGTTTTTTTTTGTTATCTTAATTTAATAGGATTTTTTATTGTTATATGTTTAATTAACGTTGCTTACTTAATAAGTAATTATTTTTTTTTGTTTACTGAAAGGTCTCGAACCAAGCACCAGATTTTGGAGTTTCCTTTTATTAATTTTTTTTAATGGAACACATACAGTATGGGATTTGAGGGAATTTTCTTGGGATTTTTAAAGTCGCTTAATTATCTTACGTTTTATTGGGTTTTAATTAGTATTGAATTTTGTAGGGTTCTTCGGACGGGCCATTTTTCTGCTGGGCCATTAATTAATTTTGAAACGGTTTTCGTTTTGGTTTGGAGGGGCCATCAATTTGGTAGAAGTTTTCTTGGGACGTGTCAGAGATAGTACCAACTGTTAATGTATTGTTTGTAGTTTTGGACACCATCCCTCTTCACGGTTAGTGGCTGGCACACCTGCCATCACTTGGATTCAACAAAACAGGCAACATTAAAATTAACTTACTAACAATTTTTTTTTAACACTTTTCAAGAAGCAATTTAGGACTCTACCTTTTGAATTTTTACCATGTTGTTATAGATTATTTGCGCCCCTTTCTTTTATTTTTATTGTAATATTTTTTTTTTTTTTGGTAAATCTTAATTTTCTTATTGGTTTTAAAATGGTGCACCTGGTCATAAAATTATTGTTAATTAAATAAGCGGTATTTATATATATTTTTATATTTTATATATTTTTTTGAAAAATTTTTTAAAAACTTATCAGTAGAATTTAACATTATTTTATTTCTTTTTATTATAATATTTGAAATTTAAAAGTTTTATTAGCGCATTCACCATTTTATTTTGATTATTTTTTTTGTGTAAACTTTAAATTACAAATTTATAATAAATTATATTAACTAGTTGTTTTAAATATAGTGTTTTATTTGGCTCGCCTAGTGTCTCCTTTTTCTAATGTTAATATTGTTTAGTAAATTTTTCTTGTCTTTGAGTGGTAGTAAAGTTGAACGAGAGTTCCCAATTAAATCTTGGAAGGTCTCTGCTAGGCCTGGCACCAAAAGCAGTGGCGCCCAGTTTAACCCCCCCTACTCTCCGGCAAATGAGTTAGGGCATTTTTGCACGCTCTCTCTGCTACTCACCTTCAGCTTTACTGTACTTTTGCTATTTAATTGTTATTAATTTTATTTAAAGAAAAAATAAAAAAAAATAAAATTTTTTAAAGGCTGCCAACGGCCAAATAAAAGTTGGAAAAGTGTTTTTAGGCCAAAACACTTGGGCTAAAGCAACTGCGTGACACTGCCATTTTAAGTTTATTAGCCAAATCGTCGTTTTCCCGTACCTTGTCGTTTACTTGTTTTTCGAGGTCGTTTTTTTCTCGAACCAACTCGCCAATCCTTGCACGCCCTTGCGTTACTTCTGCTTGCAAATTTCGTATTTCGGTCCGTTGACGTGTAAATTGGTTCGCCAGTTTATTAAACTTGTCCGTCAGATCTACTAGTTTTTGTATATCTTTATCTATGTCGGTTGATTTTGAAAAAAGTTTGGATTTTATTCGATCCAACAAACTGATGTCTTTCGATTTTAGCAATTTCAATTCCTCCAGAGCTGCGACCAATTGCGATTCGAGAGATGCCCTTAGCGCCACTTCATTTTCGGTCAACATGATGGCATTTTGAAGTTCGATCTTTGCTCGTTTTAGTTCGTCTTCGAGCTCTTGTGCCGTTGCCGCTTTTTTCACAATTTGCTTAATCAAAATACTATACTTTTCATATTTTTCTAAAGCGATGTTCGTAATGAGTTGCTCCTCTTTGATGCGTCTCCTCAAAACCTCCAGTACATTTTCATTCGTTTCAATTTCCAGTTGCGTTACCATGGCATTGGTCGACGCTACCGTTTGTTCGATGACACCCTGTCGCAACAGTGACAATACATAGTCGACATCGATATTCGTCGCTACCGGTTTAATGGAATTCATAATAGGTTGAAGGCCCTCGAACACCTTCCAGGTTATAAAATCGATATGTATTTGGCCTTCGTAGGTGTTCTGTAAAAGAATATTTCCCAATTTGACGAGGAATATGTGCAGAAATGGTACGTTATCCAAGTTGTCGGGTAATTGATATGAGACCGTTTGCGGTAAAGTATTTAAGTCGTCAACATCGAACGGGCCGAGAAAAGAATCACTAGCCATCTTAATACAAGATGGGCATTAAACAATTTTATCGTGTCGGCGTTCGCCAAGCCGAAACGTGTCAAGAGCCGGTAAACGTATGCTTGGATTGTGCAAATTTTATTTTTGCTACGAAATCGTTAGCTTCGGCAAAACGTACCCTGCTGTCGTTACCTTTACCGGCACAAACTCGAGAAGTGGCATTTTTCTGCGACAACTGGGCGCCGCTACAAAAACGTGCCGAACAGTTAAAACGAAAAACTTTATGGCCCCTACTCTCGCCTCAGTTTTCGGAAAATCGCAATTTTATGAAACAAGCCATTGCCGATCAATTTCCCGATTCCTTTGTCGATTTTCACACAAAGGGTGAGGTGAAGTCAAAGCAATGAGTTATAATTTGTTCAAGGATCCAACCTTACCACGAGTCATTATTGCCGATGATAATGACGTATTTATGCTTGGATACAACATGGAAAATTGGCAAAAGTTGAATGATCGCACGGAAAATCGGCAAATAATTTACGAGGAGCCATTTTACGAAATACCAATGCAAGAGCGTGCGCCCCTAGTCCTGATGTTTGCCATATGTTTCGGCAACGATAATCTTTACGGTATGATTCCGGGGAGCAGAAAAAGTTGGCAACATCTCTACGACGCATATAAATTCGATCCCATTTCTGTACCTTTAAACGAAGAGCCATATTTCGAATTGCCAGAAAACACTGAAAAAAAACTTTGGAACTTTAAACCTCCCTATAAAGCGCTCTCTATAGATATCGCTATGCGATGCATCAAATTCCTAATTGACACTTTTGAATGTTATGTGCTCTCGAATAAGGTGTACGTGCCGGCAAAGACCGAAATCGATTTGCTCCTGTATTTGGACAGAGTGTTTTGGATAGCCGAATACTATCGTTGTAAACCGTTGGGATGGCACGAAGACGGTTCGTTCGAGAATGGCTTGTGCATATCGGAAGAGACTCCCAAAATTTTCTGGCTCCCAGGCACCTTCCGCAACTTGTCAACGTACTGAAGAAATATCCAACGTGGACGGAATTACGACAGGCCACGTTGGATGCCCGACAAAATACCGTATTAAATTGATCAATATAAAATAAATCGTGTTCTGTACAAGAGTCGTTTTATTTTTTCCTCCGTTCCCCCAATTGCCCAAACGAGATCACGTTTGCACAGCGGCGCCCTATTTTTATGGTTGACCGCAAATGCCCAATCGCAAAACTCTGGGCCCCAATTGGGCCTCCATTGGGCACATTATGTGGGATTTTTTAGGTTTTAGTGCCCAGAAAATACCCAGAACAAAAAATTGGGCACGGAATACCCACAAAAACCCTAGTTCGAAACGGGGCATATTGTTGCCCAGGAACCTATTTTGGGCGTTTGCTCTCGGTTTCGTTAACCAACCATCTACTGGGTTTTTCATAACCGGGAAACAAATTATCGTGTTTCACACACCTCGGTATCGGGTGATTATATGCGTCCGTTACTCGAAAAATTAACCGAGTATTTTCCGGACATTTACACGCTAACGGGGAAAAGGGAACTTTTGTTAAATCGATGTCGAGAACGCCGCTCTCGCACACATGATCCATCAACATGTTCGAATCGGACCAAATTTGTTTGTATAACGACACACATTGCCAACCAAGTTGGCCGAATATCTCATCGGCACGCAACAATGCCACGATGCCGTGTCGGGGGTTACATTTCGGCCTTTCCGCATCGTTCGTATTGGCTTGCCGACATACACCGCGTACACACGCATAGCCACCAGGGTATAAACAAATGTCACTGCAATCGTTGGAGACAAAACAAGGAACGCGTTCCTGTTTGCAATTAACATCAGACCTTTGATCGAGGGTAAATTTTAACAGGTTAATTAAATTTTTACCAGTATTAACGGTCATATTGGGCGAAGAAACGCCATTCCAAAATAACCAGTAGAAAAATAAACAGAGGCCCAGCCAAAACAAAATCACTAAGAACATGACGTTTCGATGGCTTATGGATTGGCTACTATTGTTGGTACTGATCTTTTCGTTACTCTGGAAAATGTTCATAGTCTTTGGTGGAATTTTTACGCAACCGGCGATGGCTGGAGAAAAAATCGAATCGTTAGCGTTGCGTAACGTTACCGCTTTTCGTGACGACAAAGTGGCAAAAAAATTACATTGCTCAAATGGCCTCTATCTAGGTAATATAACCGATCCGTCGACCAATTGTGCCCAAATTTGTGGCAGTAACGAGTTTCATTTTAAATACTTGGCCAAGACGGATTTACTCTACATTGTGTCCGAACCGGTACGAACGGGTGGCTGGTGTTTGCCAAGCGGCGCAGTTAATTGTAATACCTCAACAACGTTTACCGTAAAAACGCTAGACGGCTGGTCGTGCATTTCCCGATTTGCCGAATTAGGCGGACCCGGTGGTAATTTAATTCTTGCATTTAACGGTCGTATAACCAATAATTTACTAGAAGAACAATACGTAACAAACATTCCTTCCACATTGGTGTTTTCCGGTCCGGGGGAAAAACTCGACGATGGTTCTTGGCGTTTTACCTGTACCAATAATATCGATCCTAGTAGCGGTAATATTTACAAATCGACGCCCTGGTCTCATCTCGAACAAATAAAAAATGTTTGCGTAACCGGCCTCCATAATGCCGTCGACATTAAACTGAATTTTGACACGGGCGAGTGTAACTGTGGCGAATATAATTTGGAATTTGCCTACGGTAAATGTATTACGTGTTTGGAGGGTCAATTTAAAAATTTTAGCGACTACTCCTACAGATACAATGTACCCTTGGACTGTGACGATTACACGGCAGAATTGGAACCCGGAAAAATTTACACAAACATGCCCTGTGCCTCACCCGCATATAATTGCATAAACATTCTCCTGGATTATTCTTTGGTAAACCAATCCAGCTTTACTGGCAAAGAATTGCCATGAATAAAGAACCAACGTAATGGATTTCCTCGTAACGGTTAATTTAACTCATATTTGTACTTGTTCTATGGTAAAAATATGCGCGGCGTTTTTAAGAACTAACCAGAACTAAAAAAAAGTAATGCCACAAATATATTTTTAGAGTTGGACTAGAACGTTACTCGTAATAATTATTTGCGTGCGTCAAATTTTCCCCAAATATATTTTTACAAGCTACAAACGAACCTTGAAAATTTTAGAGTTTAACCAAAATTTTTAGAAGTCAATCAAAACTTAATTGTAACTTGTAAAAAATATCATTGGGGTGAAAATTTCTATGAAAATCGAAATGTATATCGAAGCTTTTCATAGTTTTTTAACCAGATGTAACACTTTTAAATTCAATTGTGTTTTGAAAGTTCTTGTAAAAAATCAGATTTTAAGAGTTTAAATTTAACCGAGTTAAAAGTGTCACACCTAGTTAGGATACTCTAACGACGAGTCCAAAAACTGGCGGAAAGCAGCAAAATCAGCCTCAGTATAATTGGCAATGTTGGAAAACACACTATACTCGTTGTAAAGGGTCGAGACCAACTCGGCCACTTGGGGGATATCGATTTTAGCACTACTCATTTTAAAGCACGCAACTAAAGAGAAAACCCAGGGCTGGGTTTTATATGCTAAACGGGCAACGGTACCAAGTGCCAAATCTCTCGTCTAGCAACAGTAACTACAATCTAATGGTGGTTTTTTTTTAAATTAAAGACAAAATTACTAAATTTACAGATTTATTTCAACATTTCTCAACATTTACAATTTTACACCGTAGTCATTTCCTCTTCGTCTACAATCGTCAGAGTAGAAATTTTCATGGACGGATGAATCAAACCATCCAGTAAAAGCACAACATCGTCAACTGGGATATTTTTACCAAAAGCTTCCACCATACGGCGTCGGTAAATATTGACACCGCCTCGCAAGCTGCTATAACGCCAGTCATACCCCGTTTGAATATTTCGGTAACCTTTCTTCCAGCCAAACAATTCGGGTGGCGTTTGAGTCTCCTTGACAAAATTACAGTAGGCATTCATATGTTCACTGGCCAAAGACAACAGTCCGAGCATACAATTTTCACGTAAATAATCAAACGATTTGCTGATGGGTAACCCTTTGATAAATTTAATCAACTCTTGCAGGATAAACCAAGTAATGGCCATCTCCTTGGCATCTGTATAGGTTAGTTGGTGAATCGTAGTCTTGGACAGGGCCTTTTTGAATTCGAATAATGTAGACTCTACATTCCTTGGACTGCAAACTCAAGTTCCAAAACACCAACCGGGGCACAAGTCCACACCAACGATTGCAAAGACCATAAAAATTGCATGTTAACGCCGGGGCCAAACGGCGACGGTGGTTGACGATATCGCTTCTTCTTTTCGTCTGGTGTCTCGGGAATTAAAAAATCTCGCAGGAGCCACTTGGCTTTTTCGATTGTTGTACAACGACCCATTGTTTTTGAGATAGATTGAGATTATACTAAGTACTTGCGGGCCGAGTGTTCCGTTTGTTTTAAAGTTGGATTTAATCACCACTTGACTGATTAGAAAAACAGTATACTTATATATATACAGGCAACTTTGCCGTAGTAGGCATGTTCTAGCGACATTAACTTACTAGTTCTTTTGTGTTTTGCCTTGTGCTAAAAAACGCTTTACCCTTCAACCGATTACCCTTCAAACCGATTCAATTCAATCAACAAAAAAATAAGTACCAAACTTTTCGTTGTTCCAAGTCTAGTTTTTTAGGTTTTTCTAGTCTTTATTGTTTGTGAAAAAATTTTTAAATGTGTTTTTTTTTTTTGCAGTGAATTCTGTAACACGTTAAAAAATTATCGATACTTTTCGATACTATTTTTACACAAGTCCCTAGACAAGTTATATGAGGGGGGGAAAAAACCCCTTTTTTTGATCGCAACTTTTAAAAAATTATTAAAGAGTTGTGACCAAAAAAAGGGTTTTTTCCCCCCCGTAATGTGTAAAAAAAACAGTTGTATTCAAACATTGGAAAATTTTCCCCAAAATTTGAATACAACTGTTTTTTGTTTGACACAAGCCCCCAACCCCAAATTTTACGTAGGAAAAAAAACCCCCTTTTTATCCCTCTTTAAAAAAACTTAAAGAGTTGTGATAAAAAGGGTTTTTCCCCCTACAAGAAAGTTCAAAAAAATCAGTTGTATTCAAACTTGGGGAAAATTTTCCAAAAAATTTGAATACAACTGATTTTTTTACCTTGCCCCAATTTAAACCGGAGTTCATGACCGTTTCCCGACGACCCCCTCATCCGGTTTTTTTTTTCAGAACATGTGGCCCCACAATGTTCTGCCAAAAAAAAATATTTAGCAAAACGTGATGGGTCCGGCTTTTATAAAAAAAACCTCGGATCGCAATCTTTAAAAAAATCTTTTAAAAGTTGTGACCAAAAAAAAAATTTTTTTTCCCCCAAAATGGGGGAAAAAAAAAGTTGTTTAAAAAAATTGGAAAATTTTCCAAGGGTTTGAATACTTTTTTTGAAAAACCCCAAAAAGAATGTACCTGAAAAATGAAAAATGAACACAAATAAGATACTAAATTTTAAAAAAAGTTTTTTTATTTCTAAATTAATTTTTAATAAAAAAGTAGATATGCAAGGTATGTTGGTCGGAAAATTTCTCATTTGTAGTTACGTTATCGGGGAAAAAAGTATGTCGTAAATTAATAATTAGACATTTTTTCAATCAATATTAGGTTAGAAAATTTACTGTCGCGTTCGAAATTCATAGTCTGTTATGTTTTTTTTTTCGTTCAGAAATTAACAAATAGATTTAGGTTTTAAAAAAATTTTGGGAACCCTTGCACAAGGATTCCCCCCCAAAAGGCCAAACAAACAATCTGATTGGTAAAATTTGGGATTTAAGGAACAAATAACGCTAAGGGTTCTTTCACACGGGGGGCCCTTCCCCCCTATACAAAGCCTTTTCGCCCCCCCCTGCCTGACGCCTCCGGCCGAGATGCAGGAACTGAGGCTCTCTCTCCCATCGGGGTCCCCCCTCCCCCTTTAAAGCTCCATTGGGGTCGTTGCATTTTGGGCAAAAACCTTCCCCCCCCCCAGGAGGGGCGGGGAACTCCCCTGTGAAAAGCCTAAGGTTCCTTTTAAAAATTTTTCAAAGGGGCCTTAGCAGTATATTATCA